>JANLJB010001898.1:0-14737 GCA_026212285.1 Bursera cuneata | reverse complement strand
CCCCCCCCCCCCCCCCCCCCTCTCATTTGGATGAAATTAATTATCACTTATACTATTGCTAGCTTAACTCTGGTGAAATTTCAATAATAAACTCAAACTAGATGCTGCATACAATGGAGCAGGAGGTGTTAGTATAAGCAAGCCTAATGGCTACAGCGATGATCGATCACGTACAAACCATCTGGCGCGTGGTGATTACTTGGACACTATCAAATTGTTTACGTAAGTGCAGCCTACGCACATGTCACCTCACAGCGTCACTTGTCACTCGCTGTTGTCTCTCCTCGTTTAATTAGTGCATGATCATGACAGACAAATTATGTATTACACTAGTGCAGCTTTACCAGAAGGCAACAAACGGTTTTTTGAATCCCATATCCAACTTCATAAGTTTCTATGCTATGGTGGGTGGGTTCAAAAACCAGCAAACACTCAACTCCAAGTCTCCAGCACACATTAACTTACTCTTTGTATGCGGCTCGCAGCTACCGAAATATGGCTCGTTTTTTTCATTTTACTTCGATTACAATTACCCCACAAGATGGTAAGGTACATATATATATGCGAGTTATGCTATATGTAATATTAAATCAGAGTCACGCATAGAAGTATTTAGAAAATCACAGAAGCAAAGGCGTTTCCAACACTCCCATCCCACCAAAACAAGTGGAGTAGTATTTAATTTATATCATAAATAGATATATAAACAAGAAAAGGAAACGTTTCCAGCTCAGGACAAAGTCAATTAAGTTGGTCATGATTGCCTGGAACCCTTCTCTCTCTCATACATTTCCAAGGTTGATTGGACCTACACGTTTGAAAAATCAGTTCTCTTTGACAATTATGTTCCTCAGTACAGCTCACATCAACTTCCTTCTCCAGGCTCTATTATATATCTTTCCCATATTTTAGAGCAACAAAAAGTAAGAAGTTTTATTAGTCATGTGCAGCCAGAATCAGCAAAAGCTTTACAATCTCTAGGCAACTTTATCAGATTTTCAATCGTTTCTTTGGTCTTACCCGCGATTACATGAACCAATTTTTTGTTCTATATTTATATACATTTGAATGAACTTTAATTGGAACTTCATTAGTTTTTTAAGGTAACTTACCGTCTTTCTTTCTACAAATAATGCCAAAAGGAAAAGGGTCCTTCCAATAAGTTATTTTAAAGAAACTATTACTACCGAAAGAAGAAGAGAAGGAGAGGTGGCGAGGATGACCACTGCGACGAATATAAGAGTGGTACTCATTCTTCAAAAAGCAAAATAATTAGACAATCTCAATTACATATAAAAGAAAAATGGAAAGAATTTTGGGTAGAGATGGGCATTAAATTGGTTTAAGCCATGTGTCGTGGACATGATCATCCACACCTCAAAGAAGACCAGCCACTTTTGACACAAAGCTGGTGGTGTGCCACGGCGACTACAGATAATTAGATTGCAGAAAAGCCCGAAAGATGACAATGACATTCCTGAGAAAAAAGAAGACCTAGTACTCATCACATGAAGAACTGAAGCATGAAGACAGCTAAAATAGGCGACTATAATAGTAATTTGTGGCCTCCACTCCATGAAATTTTAGCCTCCCTAGAAGAAAACAACTAGAAAAGACCAGCATTGAACTGATATGATGGCTTTTGACATGTCAACTAAGGACAAATCAAGACAAACTTTATATGGAAATATGCACTGAACAGACTTCTGAATTAAATTTACTCTCATTTTTTGTAGCTTTCTTAGGTCAATAATTTACATAGCTGTATCACTGAGTCTATTCCCACTTTTTGGGTTATTCTATCCACAAATTTAATGCATGGCCAAATAGGAAGTGGGATATGTACATGCATCCAGTGACTTGATTTACTGAACACCATTATTCGAATCTATAGTCTAAATTGGTGTACTGTTATTTCCCAGCTGCACGTACAAGTTAATCTAATTAATAGTCGAAGATTTTGGATCACCGTGTACTTACCCATTTACTATCTTCGTATGGTACATATATGCTTTGTTTGTAGATGGACGGAGTTACAATGATTAGGTTTTCATGATATTATGTATGAAGGGGATGAATCTGAACGAGAGATATTCAAATACCCGCTGCTGATGCGTCGTCACAATCTGTATGGCGAAGTTTTTTTCTTAAATTTATATATGTTCATTACCACTTTACAGAGTCTTTATTATAGCAATGTAATTGGTATATGGTAATAAAAAAATAAAAAAAATAAAAAAAAATCCCGTTTATTGAGTATGTCTGCTCTAAAACGTGAATATATATATATATATATATATATATGTACACATATATTCACAAATACAAATCTAAGCTAAACAGAAAATTTCATGATTTATTTGAAAAAAAAAAATCATCTAGTCATTTATGTGAAATCCCAGAAAGGCAGAAAGGCATTATGATCGTCTTTAGACCGCCCACGGTCAAGACCTAAGGTTCAAACACTCTTGATGGATTTTTGTAATGAGGGCACTGAGCCCACGTAGAAATGTCATGGACTACCAATAAAAGAGTAATCTAAATACACCACACCACTTCTTAAATACACCTTTTGTTTTGAATTGTCATGGACTCCACATTAAGAGAAGTCCTAAATACACCACACAACTTGTATGGACACCATTTTGGACATTCTCACACAAGCACTTCCAAAACTAAGCTTCATTTATTAAAGGTATTCCTCAGTTCAATTGGCAAACGTATACAATTGAAGTAGCCAGTTTTTATATAATTATATTCTTGTATATTTATAAAAGAAAAGCTTCTCATAAGCAGTCAAACTAGAGATTTCGTTTTTGTTGGTGAGAATTCTGTATAAATTCGGTTTTAATTAATACAAGATGGATAATGATCTTGAGGAATCTCGACTGTCCATCCCTTCTTATCCTCAATGAGACCTGTTTGAATTCCCACGAGAGTCGAGTGCAGTTTCCTACCCACACTTTGAGGCCCCGTTTTGAATTCAATTCTGCATAGTTGCAAATCAAATGTGATAAAAGAGGTTAGAGAGTGGCACTGCTACTGGCAAATAATATATAAACCATCCAACACCACGAGGCTCTACTGCAAATAGAGCTCCATTGTTCATGGTGGTTGTTTATTAGAATGGAAGATGTAATTCACAATATCTAGTAGATACCTTCTATTTTGATGTGTAATACTGCCTACAGGAGCAACAACTACAGCAGTTCCAGTGCAGAAAACTTCATCAGCCTCCATCAATTCATCCACTGGAATAACACGTTCCTCAACCTGTTCAATTTCGGGAAATTATTATGTGGGATAATTACAATTTTCTTGTTTCTTTGGTGTTTGGTTCAGAGGCACAAGTGAGTCACCTGATAACCCTCATCACGAGCAATGTCAATGATACTTTTCCGAGTAACACCTTCAAGAATAGTTCCCTTTGCAGCAGGAGTTGAAATGACGTTATCCTGGAATGATAGCATACATATATGAAGAAATATAACAAACAATTCTGAGATGCACCATGAAATGATCATATGACAGAAAAGAAGTTTATAAGAGTCTAGAATGGGATGACTCAATTCAATCAGTTTGATGTCGACCAATCTAAAATACATTTTGAACAAACTCAATTGACAAAAAGAGCTACCAATACTAAGATAACAACTTAATTTGGAGAATACCTTCAAAAGAAAGATATTACAAGAAGAGACTTCCTCCAAATTTTTCCTATTTACAGAGTCAAGATAGAGGACATCCGAAAATCCTCTGTTTTTTGCCCTCATTAGTGCTTTCAGAACCTGCAGGCAAAAGCTGACACATATTAATGTATGTGATGGACTCCATAAGGTGAAAATTCTTACAAAAGACCTAAATCCAAGATTGATCTTTCCATGTGAAATTAAAGGCTTTGATGAAATCACTCTAAGCTTGTGTCCTCAATTTTATAGGAGGGAGTTTGCTTACCGGGGCATAATTGCTTATTGTTTTCACACATCCTGCTCCACCAGGGGTGGCCCGGACGTATTCTTCTTCGATATACAAATTCAAGGGTGCGGAGCCCTCCTGTATACAAAAATCAATAATAAAAATAAAATAACGCTCTTATTCAATCTCAAATTTACAGTAAATTCTTATTGAAATAAAACCTTGCCTTGAAATAGTTGCCAACAGGGGAAGCGTATATAAGGAATGTGTATTCAGGTGCCGGGGCCAAACCCAATATTGGACCACTTCCAACCAGCAAGGGCCTGATGTACAAAGAGCCTTTTCCTGGAGGAGGAACCTGCAGCTTATAATCATTGCGTCAATTCATAGATTGATGTATGAAAGTACTCACTTATGAAGACAAATTTTTTTTATGAAGGCTTGGGTATCTTTTCCAAAGCATATGGCGGATTATTACCCAACGCTTGTTAGCAAAAGCAATTTGTTTCACTGCATTGACAAACTGATCAATGGAGGGTGAAGGCATACACATTCTTTCTGCACCCATCTTCAAACGCATGGCATTCTGTTCTGGGCGGAAAAGAAGAAGACGCCCATCTTCTGTCCTGTATGCTTTTGTTCCTTCATAGACTCCCTGAGAGATTTACTAACACCCCAATGTTAGTATGCTCAACTAGGCATTCTTTTGAAATCAAATTTATGAGTGATTATCTAGTAAAATTTCCCTTCTAATTTTGAAATCAACATTGTCTACCCTTTTAAGCTTAATGATTTTTGCTGAAGTAGCTGAAAGTGTAACAAATATGAATTCTGAAAATGAAGTTAGCAGCAGCTTGCCTGTCCATAATTTAAGACCCCTGCTGAAGGGCTCAACTCGATGTTTCCATAGCGACTAAGTTTTCCATGCTCAAAATTTTCACCTTTAGAACATTTCGTGATATACATGTAATCAGCCGGTGCGATACCAAATCCAAGATTATCCCAGTCCAGATCGGCATACTCACCATCACTAAAATCATGGTCATATCAATCAACATAGGCAGAAAGTGGACAGCATAAGAAAGTTAAGAAGTGAAAAAGGGAAAATCAATTACGTATTTCATAAAATGTATAAAGTGTGAAAAAAATCACATATCAGGCACACATAACCGCTTATGAAGGAAACTGATGAATATGTAATACTACACATGTTAAACAGAATGCAGTACAAGTAACGTATTGAAATAGTCTTGGACTTCATTGCTGCATGGCGTTACCTATAAGCCGACGGTTTTTGCATTTTTTGCAGAGAAGAAGCAACCCGAGCTGTGTAGCAATAATAGGCTCCCAGCTGCAACAATGCACAAAGAATATATCAGTCATTTCCCCATCTCCAGAGCTGTACCATTTAATGAAAAGTTAAAACAAATCACCCTTACTTTTATTTCTAAAAAACAATTCGATCGAGGTAATTGACGAAAAACCAAAAAAAATATGAGACTTAAGAAACTGGAAGTGATGCACTCCAAGACAATCAAATCCATGCTTTCATTCTCATCAGCTTTTATCAAAAATAAATCTTCCTTCACCTTCGATTATATTAAATAATTAACCACTCGCAGATAAGTAATTGAAAACAGAGGAGTTATAGAAAATGATAAGAGTTCATTCATAAAAGAACAATCATATAGAAAGACAGCCAAGATACATTTCTTAGGTGCCATTAGCATCAATAGATCAACAAGAAGACCAAAACCCACAAAACAATCCGCCAAATACGTAGATTTACATCCAAACCCTTTTTTCTAAAAACAAAAAACAGCTCAAAAGACGTTCAAATGAAAGATTTACAGCCAACCTTGGACAAAGAAGAACCAGGTCGCGAAGACCGAGTTAAATTGCGTAAGCATGCAATTCTCTGAATCATGGCTGCGTTATGACAACGGTTTCCTACTCGGACGAATATATCGAGATGTAAAAAACGGCTTTTGAGCTTTGCAATTGAAAAACGTCTTTGGACGAGAAACGTAGCGTCAGTTAAAAGACGTGAAAACGCCAGATATATATGGAAGCAAAAAATTTGGAATCAAACAACCTAGTGTGTCTGAAACGTCTATTATAGAATTATTACTGCCAAATATTGAAGATAAGCAAGAGTTGGCATGACAGAACATATCCAAGCTTTCCTTGTCTGCCCCATAATTCCACGTCAAGTCGAAGCCTTTCCTCACATGTTCAATTATACATTAAAAATAAGCCTCTGTCACGGTACTTGTCGACTGCACTATGATATATATATTTTTTTAATCGTAAACATGGTCTTTGTTGATCCTTTATTTACTCTTAAATGGTTAGGATGTGTTTTGAGTATTTTAAAATTGGATAATTCCAACTTTGAACCGATAGATATATAAGTTAGGCTGTTATCCATATTAAATTGGGAAATCTTTATACTCCATTTAGGATGGACAACAACAAAAATAAAGATTAAAATTTTGTTTTAAAATGATTGACTCCTCATTTATATTGAGTACTGTGAGTACTGTGCACTTTTTAAAGAGAAATACCGTCATATCATAATCATAGTCTTTTTCTACGAAGGTGAAGAAATTTGAACCACCGAAGGTTGGACACCGGGAAAGAAACATTAAATCACTGCAATTGGGTCATGATATTTTGCATCTCAGATGTATTTATCAACCTTCCAATAAAATGCACTACTAATAAAGAGAACAGATTGATTGGAAGTCTTTCGTTGTGGGTTATTAAGACTTTTAGACAGAGACACAAAAAGAATCCAAGATCTTGCTCACCCAAAAGGCCCTACCTCTACGACGAACCCCCGTCTAACCATGATATCGCTGTGGGGATGAATTTTGATCGTCAAAATCGTGATACTTGCTTCCTGGTTTTTTTTTTGTTTTTTTAATTTAATCTACTATAAGTATTGTATATACTCTTCGAGTTGAGAAGTCCAAGTCATAAAACAGTCTTGAGAGTAGAAGCAATCCAAGTTGAAGATCAAATCATCAACTCTTTTTATTGAGATAAAGATCCCCATGTTAGAATGAGAAAAAGTTTGACTTAGCGAAACTCATCCATATATATATATATATATATATATATATAAATCATGGTTAGTCTTTTGACATATTTTAATAATAGATCAGGATATTAGAACTTAATTTTATATACTATTTTTACAGTAATTGATTTATACCAACTCAGCACCTCTGTCTACCAATAAATTAAAAAATCAACAGATATTAAATAGTATATATAATTAAATCAAAAAAATTAAGTCCCAATAGTGAAGGGTCAAGCTATTAGGACTTAATTTTATACACTATTTTTATAGCAGTTGATTTACTACAATCCATGGGTGAGAAAGAGAAATGAAAATATAGGTTTTTTAGTCTGACCCTCAGATAAATTTTGAAAAAATTCTTAAACTCATACTTATACTAAACTAATACTTATCTCGTAATAATTAACTTTTTTTTTTTTCTAAAAACTAACACTTATCCTCTAAAAATCTAAAGCGTACGTATTAGTTTTTGGGAGATAAGTGTTAGTTTAACATAAGTGTGGATTTAAGTATTTTCTCAAAATTTATCTGAGGTCAGAGGAAATACCCCGTAGTTTAGTATGTATTTTCTAAGGTAAAAATACTTAGGTGAACCTAGCATACCACATCATTTTGCATATGTGATTAACTTCAACCATTAATCTACTTTCAAATGTGTATTTTTACTTCAAAAATCAATAAATATAGATTAATGAATGGAATAAATAAAAATACACAAATTTTAAGTTATTAACATGTTTCTTTTTTACACAAATTACGATTACTCAAAAGATATTGATTATCTCCCTTCAAAAATTAGGTGAAAGTTATTATGTATATAAAAACTTGTTAAATTTCATATTGGATAGTTAAAAAGAGGGATTTTGTATAGTTAAAAAGAGAGATTTTAGAGTTTACACAAAATTTGATCACTCCACTTTTCAGGTTAATTTAAACATTTAGAACTTCTAAGAGTGTATCAGAGTCAAACCCAGACATGGAAATGTAATGTTGCCTGAATTGGTAGGAGTGCTGCGTGCATTTTAAGTTGTTGATTAGATTAGTTCAAAATTTGTAGCTGCAACCACTTTCATAATTTCTTGTACTCTGCTGACTATGAAGTTCTTCCCTCCACGGCACTTCCTTTCAGCCACGAGCATAGCCTTGGGCACTAGCCTATTAACATGTGATGTTAAATACTATCCACTTATTATTTTTATTATTTGTCGCAGCACATGTTCAACGTTAATTATATTTATGTTAATCATGTGATTTGAAAAATTTGTTGTTCGTGTGTCTATGTCAAAGTAGGTACCATCCAAAATTCAAATGGTAGAAAAATGACGATCCTTCTAGTATAAGATGGGCTAATGCCAATAAAACATGTTTACCGTGCCATATCAAACTGCTTGTTTTTATTATGTACATAATAGATGGAACAAAGCAGATGATCATACTTTATGCTTCAAATTCTTGTAAATGTTTCTGTCCGCTGCATATGAGATGGGTACACGGCTTTTAATGAATCTCAACCGTCCAACCCTTCTTATCCTCAATGATGCCCGTTTGAATTCCAACAAGAGTCGAGTACAGTTGCCGACACACAGACCCAGCATCCGTTTTATATCCAATTCTGCATATATACAAGCACAAGTCAGAGATTAGCGGTATCATATGAACTGCATATATGTGCTTCCAAATGACTTCAATTATGGCAAACAAGTGTCTTGTTCGCGATTCAAACTATCAAGAATCGAATATAAATGATTTACCTTCTGTCCCCATATGTAATACTGCCTACAGGAGCAATTACTACAGCAGTTCCCGTGCAGAATACTTCATCTGCATCAAGTAACTCCTCCACTGGAATTGCTCTTTCCTCCACCTGATTCAGAATGAATGTTGCAGGAAGGATTAGCCACTTGACCAATAATTCTAGTCAATTTCGTTATATGTAAACTATAGGATACTTAAGGTAGGTGGTTCACAGTTGGGCTTAAACATCAGTCATCACATTGTACGGATATTCCGCCTATTAAGAAACGGACGAAATTGAGCAGTCTCATAGAACTTGATATTTTCAAAGCATTAAGGCATTTAGACTCCACTTTTACGTTCTAAAGGTTAAAATGGTTACCTGATAACCATAATCACGGGCAATTTCAATGATGCTTTTTCGAGTAATCCCTTCAAGAATGGTACCATTTGCAGCAGGGGTTGAAATGACATTGCTCTGGAACAATTGCTTAAATAGTTTAGCTCTACAGGAAGGCAACTCCAAGATACAGAAAGGAAAATAAAATTCTAAATGAAGCAAATCAAATACTGACAGAGTGGAAATTCGTCAGGCTTACAAATATGATTAGTTACTTTTTGTTGAATCAATTCCTAAATTTTATGTACATGTGATAAGTTTTACTTGATACTATTACCATATATATATTTACATGGTTGTTAATGTATAATAGATTTTCCTGTTTAAGATTCATAATTCATTTATTTCCCGGTTGTTGTGCCACTCAGCTCGTTGAGATAGTCACTTACAAGTCCTGAAGTAACTATACCTTCACAATGAAAATATTACAGGAAGAGACTTCCTCCAAATTTCTCTTATTCACCGAATCGAGGTACAAGACATCAGAAAATCCTCTGTTTTTAGCTCTGCTTAGTGCTTTCAGAACCTACATATAACAGATGAGATATGCTTAACATAATAAATTGAAGAAAATGTGCTTAACAAATAGACAAAGACAAAGAAACCTGAATTCTAGAGAATTGAATTTTGATGAAAAAATAACCTCATACACAACAATGAATATAAGCTATCAAAATATACTTCAACTTCTTCTGCAACAGCTGACAAAAGGAACTTACTGGGGCATAATTGGATATGGTTTTCACGCTTCCAGTCCCACCAGGAGTGGCACGATGATATTCTTCCTCTACATACAAGTTCAAAGGAGCCAAACCTTCCTAAATTAACAATGAGAAACTATCATTTGTTTCTTAACCAATTGATAGCAGAAGCATGTTCAATGAGAAAAAGAACCCACCTTGAAATAGTTGCCTACAGGAGAGGCAAAAACAAGAAATGTGTATTCAGGTGCTGGGCCCAAACCCAATATTGAACCACTTCCTATCAGCAGAGGCCTAATGTACAAAGACCCTTTTCCTGGAGGAGGAACCTGCTTAATACAGTTTATAACCAGAAGCAGCAACAAATAAGTTAATAAAAGATACTTGGGGGTGAAAGAGAAAATGTTTTTAAAGAAACACATCCAATGTCCACTTAAAATTGTCTTCCTGAAAGAAAAAAGTTAATTACCCAACGGTTATTGGCAAGAGCAGTTTGTTTCACTGCATCAACGAATTGATCAATGGAGGGTGATGGCATGCACATTCTTTCAGCGCCAATGTTCATGCGGATGGCATTTTGATCTGGACGGAAGAGAACAAGTTGCCCATCTTGTTTTCGGTATGCTTTCATGCCTTCGAACAGTCCCTACAGATATTAATATGCCAAAACATTAACTTTTTATATGAGTAAGCATAGTTGATGGAGGTTCAATTGAATTGCTTTGATATTGCATCTTATTGTAATAGAATTATGCTATATGCAGTAAATGAATAGGACCATAAAAAATAAAGCAGCTTGCCTGCCCATAATTTAAGACTCCTGCTGAAGGGCTCAACTCAATCTTTCCATAGCGACTAAGTTCTCCTTGTTCAAACTTCCGGTCATATGAACATTTCATGACGTACATATAATCAGTTGGTATGAGACCAAATCCAATATTATCCCAATCCATATCAGACTCATCATCGCTGAATAACAAAAGCAGAAAGCATAGGATAAATAAAGTGGGGAAGAGAACAAAATAACTACAGAATTCAATAGGAGTTTGGTTTCTTGCGTTTCGGCCATTCTTATAAAAGAGTTCTAATTACAGGAAAGGGATGAATGTACAAATATCAGATAAACAAGACAAATAATTAGTGATGCAGAGCCTTAAGATGGAACCCATTCAATCAAAATTTCCATTGCCTTGTTTTATGCAGTTACCTGTAAGCAGATTGTTGCAGAGAAGATGCAGCCTGAGTTGTGTAGCAATAGTATGCTCCAACCTGGAAACATGCAAAAAAAAAAAAAAAAAAAAGGATGATTTNTATGCTCCAACCTGCAAACATGCAAAAAAAAAAAAAAAAAAAAAAGGATGATTTGACTCCTTAATTTAGATTATAACCGCGATTGTTTAATGATCTTAAAGACAAGAAACTTTGGTATCAAAAAAAGCTAACATTTCAGTCTAGCAGCTGCAAATTGGACAGGAGTCCTGTCCAATGATCAGAATGCTAATAATTTGTAAAAAGATATATGAAGGAATACGCACTCTCCACTATCCAAAGAACATGGTATGGCACACACATCAGCACGTTACAAAAAGGATATGATAAGCATTAAAATGAAAAAGGCAACCTTGGAAAAAGCAGAACCAACTTGCAAAGACTGAACCAAATTACGATAGCATGCACTTCGAATCATTGTTACTCTTGGTCGCTCCCGCGAAAGCTGATAGCTAGGCTAGTGAATATGCAGAAGAGCAAATAATTAGCAGAGGTTAGGTGGAGATTCTTAAAAGGAGGAGCAAGCGCCAAATATAAATGTGGAAGAAGTGACACGTAACTTCAATATTAAATTATTTTTCAGGGTCAGAAGAAAGTTGGCGATGCACATCCGATGCATGATCTTAATTGGCTCACAACTCCACGTCACTCATCAGATAAGTTAACCTTCGAGCTTTCTTATGTGACATGTCCCAAGACACAGCTNGTCTCTCCATATTTGCCCATCCTTTCAAGTCTCAAATTATAGCAGATATAGTTGATAGGTTTGAATATTGTAGCATTATAATCTACAGGGAAATATGATAAGATGAGACCATTAATCAATTATTTTGTCGAGTGTTTTTTATTGTACTAATTAGGTCAATTTGGAGATTAACGATAACATGTTAAATAAGAAAAGGGGTAAATACATAGACACCCCCGAGGTTTAGTCTAAGTAACAATCTCACCCCTGTTATTAATAAAGTAACATAAACACCCCTAGAATTGAAAAACATGGGAGTCTTGAGACATAAAAATAGGGGTCTTAATGTTACTTAAAATATCAAAATTGNGGGTCTTTATGTTACTTTATGAATAACAGGGGTGAGTTGTACTTAGACCAAACTTTGGGGGTGTCTATGTATTTACCCCATAAGAAAACGGTCCTCCGGTGATTCTAGGCCTGGAGTGACGGACCCAGGTCTTTGTCTGGGTGACTTCTTGAGTTAAGCTTGTGTAGATGGCCCAGAGCTCCTGTCATCTGGTAAGGAACCAAGTGTCAAATCGAACTCATCTGCCTAAAATTGGATGCTTGCTACCATATATGAGTTGACAAGACCAATTCTAATACGATAGGTGGTGCAATTGACCCAGCCCATTTTGCCCGCCTCTCAGGGCACTGGTGTTGGCTAATTACCAAGATGTCAAATCATCAAAGCGTAGAGTCTGGTATGCTTTAGGAATCTTGCAATTTGGGGCAGGACATATCAATGTTAAAGTGGACTATCTGAGCCCAACATTATTGGATGGCCACCATCCTAAGACCTGTCATCGTTACAAGGCAAGATTAAAGGATAAAAGGGACTTTATCCAACCCAATTATTTCTCTGTCCGCTTCAAAAGTTTTGAGAGGAAGAATGTTNAGTGGCTAAAGAGGAGACTTATTTGCGTGCAATCGTTCAGAAAACAGGAATGGACAGCTCATTCATATCATGACCGACCTGAAATTTGTGATGTTAAGCACATAGAGGAATACTTTTAATTTTAATTAATTTTCGTTATCTAGAACAAGCGACTAAACTAGATCATAGAGGATTGATAAAACTAAAGAATCTTATTAATTGGGGTTTTTTTTTTACCCCCAAAAATTGTAAAGTCTAGATCGACATTTTATCTAAATATAAAACAACATTGATCCTCCAAAATTTAACTTCTATTAATTATATACTCATATAATATATCTAAAAATAATAAATTTAATTTCTTAATTATAAAATAATATAAAGATTCTTTTTTTTATAATCTTTTAAAATTAATTAATATTATTAAAATATTATCTATATTTTTATGATTAAAATAATATAAAATATTTAAAAATTAATATAAAAAAATTCTCAATATTCACATAAAGAGATTGTCGGCCTTGCTCCTCTCTCTACTTTAAGGCCATTGTCCAACCCATTTTGTCTTCTGTGAGACCCATTTGTACACGGGTGAGTGCCGAATAGAGCTGCTGTGACACAGCACCCAATCCGCATTCTCTGTAGGACACCCTGCATTTCCCAATACCCTGAAAAGCAAAATGTGAAGATAAGTTTAAAATGGAGTCCTATAGTACTAACCTCAGTATATACCCGCCTATGGAGTTTCTTTCAATTTCAATTCGTGGTGAACGTAAGGTCTTAATTCAAATGGGACATATATTTGTGTATTTATTTTTCTAAATAAATTGCTTTATATTTAAAAACCTTCTCAAAAGAAATAAACGCAATACATTTCAATTTCAGAAAATTATAATTTAGGAACTAACCTTTTATCCAAGTAAGTAATGCCGCCCACAGGTAGTAAACAACCAGCATTTTCAGTGCAAAAGACTTCATCAGCATCAAACAATTCTTCAACTGACACAATTCGCTCTTCTACCTGTTTATAAGTATCACCTTAATACAAGATGTCCAAAAATTCCGGGAAAAACAGACAAAGCATATCAAGCATGTCCAATGAAAAAGCCAATTAGACAGGTTTGATCGATGGATTTTAATATATTCATCTCCATACAGTCATGAGAAAACACACCTCGAACCCTTGGCTTCGAGCAATATCAATAATACTCTTTCGTGTTATGCCAGGCAGAATTGTCCCTCTTAGTTCTGGAGTATAGATTGTTTTATCCTAGGAGTTCGAAGGCCAGAAATATGATAAGAGCAAAACAATTAAACAAGGATGGGAAGAACTATTTCAAAGTGAGTCACCACGTTAAAATTGAACAATTATCTGGCTACAGTGCTGATTCATGTTAATAAACATAGAAAGATTTATAAAGATCAAGTCAAATCTGAGCCCAATAGGAAGATTTATGGCCAAAAGATAATACCATATCGAGGTTAATAGAAAAGAAACAGAGGTGCCAAATAATATGAGTATTGCATGTTATTCATTGCGAATTGTAACTTCATCAAAATACTATTTTATATTGAATATCATCAAAATCCAAACTGTGCACTTCGCAGTCCAAATACTTTTTTTTCCCCCATCAAGTCATAAAGATGTGAGGATATTCCAGATAAAAGTAAGGAAATGCCAAGAGATTGGTGATTCCGCAGTCTTAGTAGTCCTTGATAAGCCTAAAATCAGGAAATTTAATCATACCTTCACAATAAAAACGTTAGCAGTCGAAACTTCTTCCAGATACCTATTGTGAATGGAGTCAAGATACAGAACATCAAAAAAACCATTTGCTTTAGCTGTGGCCAGAGCCTTCATAATCTGCAAAGAAAAATTTTACTGCTTGAATATTTAGACCTCACTAGGAGTTATATGTTACTAGTTCTCAAAAAAAGGTTTCAAAGAATGGAATCTTTAATCAATGGACCATGATGATATATTTATAGAAACCACAATATAAGTACATAGGGATAAACTAAACCT
>JANLJB010001896.1:44775-78377 GCA_026212285.1 Bursera cuneata | reverse complement strand
TATATATATATATAATTGAAAAACTGTTGCAGGGTCTGGTTTTGGATCGAAGCTACACTATGGTTCTGGATTCTTTCATATAAGGCTGAAACTACCAGGCAGGGATTCTGCAGGAGTTGTTACAGCTTTCTATGTATGTATACCCTTTAATGATTAAGAAACCCTAATCGTATATTCTTTCACGTTTCAATTTCAATATATACACACACACATATATATAGTTGCATGTAACTGTGGTTACAAATGAAGGATAGCTAGCCTAGTTGTGATTAATTGTTCAAGGTGGGCAGCTAACGTCACAGAGTGATAGGCATGATGAGCTAGACTTTGAATTCCTGGGCAACAGAGAAGGACGACCCATTACCTTACAGACAAACGTATACGTAAATGGTGTTGGGGGTCGAGAACAAAGAATTCAACTCTGGTTTGACCCTTCTGCAGATTTTCATACTTACCAACTTCTTTGGAACGCATATCAGATTGTGTAAGACTTGATTATTTACCCATCCATCTTCTATATATATATTTTGCCATTTATATGCTTATTCATATACATATGGTCGTCCATGAACAGTTTTTATGTGGACAACGTTCCCATTAGAGTGTTCAAGAACCATGCACGAGGCATATACCCTACACAGCCAATGCAAATACAAGCGAGCTTGTGGAATGGAGAGGACTGGGCAACAGATGGAGGCAGAACAAAGATTAACTGGACTTATGCACCATTCAAGGCTAACTTTCAAGGATTTGACATCGATGGCTGTCAATCTCTAGTTGTTGATCAAGATTGTTATTCATCCAAGTATTGGTGGAATTCAGTTAAACATTGGCAACTGGGCACTGACGAGCAAATAAGACTTGAGTTTGTGAAAAAGCATTATATGAATTATGATTATTGCTCTGATACATCTAGATACCCTACAGCTCCCCCAGAATGCCTTTAATTTATAATTCCTAATCACGGTTAGTTTGAAATTACCCGCCGGATTTGTATAATTATTGATAACATACCATACCATACGTAAATTGTATAATAAAATGATCTTCCCTTTTTAATATTTGGTGAGCATATCAATTGTAAGTTTTCACAAATTTATTGAATATATATTTGAAAGGATTTTTTGAATGGTACGAAGTGGCACTCTTACATGAGTAGAAAAATAGTGACCTACAACAGCAAAAAAAAAAAAAAAAGGAAAAATTGGCAAGTAATTTGATAACTATCGACAGTGTTGTAAATCTTTAACTCGGTACTCTTCAACCTCTAGCTACTCTAAACTTGGACTAAGCTCCATTAATGTTTCTTCAATCTTTAACCTTCAACTATTAGACGATAAACTAAGATTAACCAGTGTTTATATGAATTTGATAGTATTTTGAATAATGAAAATAAAAGTCACATTTAATCAAGTCAAATTTGGTCAATTATGTTATAGGCTGAGACACCACGTTGTAATAGATTTGAACTGTCTAATCTTATTGACGTGTCATGATAATAAATTACTAGTTAGAAGATCACAATTAGTCATAATTATCTCGTTCATGTGGGATCTGAATCGCTCACCAAACGGTTAAGTGGATCAAACATTTTCCCAAATTTAAGTATCACAATATGTAACTTTAGTTCATGGATCTCCTGAACAATTAAAATCTCAAAATAAAAATACATCTTGATAGGTGTACCATGTAAGTATATATATTAACTCACTTACATTATAGTTGTAGGGTATCTGCAAAAGCCCCCATAATCTTGTACAATCACTATGGGTCACAACTGTTGGATCTCCAGGTAGGGTAACAATGGGAAGATTGTCGCATCTATAGCTAGCGTGTTGGGAAGAAAGGAAGAGCTGGTTACGGCTCTTCACACTCTTTCAGTTTACCTTTTTATGGGGTCATGGCAAGCTGCTTCCTTGCGTCCAAATTTCTCGTTTCATGCTCTATAAATTCTCCAACGTTGAGTATCATTATAAAATATTCCAAAGCTAGCAACAATGGAATTCTCTCAACCAGCTGTAGTGGACTTGCTTGCATTATTGTTTGTG
This sequence comes from Bursera cuneata, assembly GCA_026212285.1. Lineage (NCBI taxonomy): Eukaryota > Viridiplantae > Streptophyta > Magnoliopsida > Sapindales > Burseraceae > Bursera > Bursera cuneata. The sequence goes on along the minus strand of JANLJB010001896.1, from coordinate 76,329 downwards.
TTGCTCGGTGGGGCGTTTACAAATGGTGACATTAGCTTCGAAGAAAATTATAACGTAGTATGGGGAAACGATCACGTTATATATCTGAATCAAGGAACAGAGATTCAGCTCTCTATGGATAACTATTCTGGTTAATATTCCTTCTTCTTATTGTTGTCATTGATTTCCTCTTTAAATGATTATCAAATGTTCAAATTGCTGTAGTTACACTTGCTCACGATTTCTTGAGTTAGGGTCTTGCAAACTGCAACCCAAGGTGTAGCCTAGTGGGGTGTGCTCTATGTTCAAAAGAAAAAATATTATATGACTCTTTCCATTTTTAATTTGACTAAATAAAAAGGTTGTGAGCTTAATTTATATATATATATATTTTTTAATATGAACATATGAAAGCAACTCAGTTCTAACCCACCCCACCGCAAATGTGTTGAATAGAAGTAGAAAAAAAAATTGAAAAAACCTGAATTTTCTTACTTATCAACCTTTTAATTTTTGTGTCAATGGTGAACTGGAGTTGTTTCAGGCCAGCCATGAAAATCTAGCTAGCTATATATATATGAAATGAAAAACTGTTGCAGGGTCTGCTTTTGGATCGAAGCTACGCTATGGTTCTGGATTCTTTCATTTAAGGCTGAAGATACCAGACAGAGATTCTGCAGGAGTTGTTACTGCTTTCTATGTATGTATAAATAACCTATAAAAATTTCAACAAGCCCAAATCACTTTCATCAGCAATATATTCTTCACGTTTCAATTCACTTTTAAGGCATATATAGCTGCTTCAATATATATATATATATATATATATAGTTGCATGAACTGTAGCTAGCTGTGATTAATTATGAATGTGGTTAATGGCAGCTAACGTCACAATCACAATCACAAAGTGATAGGCACGATGAGTTGGACATTGAATTCCTGGGCAACACAGAAGGACAACCAATTTCCATACAGACAAACGTTTACGTAAATGGTGTAGGTGGTAGAGAACAAAAAATTCACCTCTGGTTTGACCCTACTACAGATTTTCATACTTACCAATTTCTTTGGAACGCATATCAGATTGTGTAAATATCGAATTACCCATCCATCTTTCTATATATATACGTTTTTAAATAAGGGTGCTGAGCAATCGAATCGTAATTATGACATCAAAATTTTTGGATTTGTGATTATCTTTCAAAACATTCCTATAATTTCAGTTATTTTTTAGAATTTCACGTTTGCTTAATCATTATAATCATATTTGGTCTCTATGTACGAACAGCTTTTATGTGGACGAGGTGCCCATTAGATTGTTCAAGAACGGTGGAGACGTATACCCAACACAGCCAATGCAGATACAAGCAAGCCTGTGGAATGGAGAAGACTGGGCAACAGATGGAGGCAGAACGAAGATTAACTGGACTTACGCACCTTTCAAGGCTAACTTCCAAGCATTTGACGTTATTGGCTGTCCATCTCCGGGCTCAGTTGTTGATCAAGATTGCTATTCACCAAAGTATTGGTGGAATTCGAATGACTATTGGGCACTGCCCAGTTACGAGCAAGAACGATATGAGATTGTGAAAAATCATTTTAGGTATTATGATTATTGCTCTGATGGACCTAGATACCCTACACCTCCCCCGGAATGCCTCTATAATTCCTAATTATACCCTCAATTAGTTTGTAAGAAATTAATTACTACTTTTGTTACAGCACAAGGATGTAAGTTTAAGGTAAATAAAATAGAGAAGATGAAATTGTAATGGAAAAATGGTGTAAATGAAAGAAAGAAGAGATAAGTGAGACCAAAATGGGATATAGCACTAATATTTTTATTACTCTCCCAAAGCTTCAAGCCGAATGCCTTCAAGAGCTTCTCTCCTCAATTCTCAATGTATTTTATTATATACATTTTCTGCTTTAAAAAAAACCAATTTTTAGAGGTGGTCATGGTTCCTAGAGGCTTTATTACATACAGCTGAAGTTGAAAAGTAGAAGCTATCACAAGATTTAAGAAGTTTCATATTTTGTTAAGAAATAATAACGTTTTATATATTCTCAACTCTGGAAAGACGAATTTTATTTTTTTTAGCTAGACATGATTTGGAGAGGATTTATTTTGTTTAAGATGACTAAATTTTGTGAGTAAGTTAAAGCTCACATATAGAAAATATTGTAAGATTTAGAAAATAATAGATTTTAAAAAAAATAATACTCTTTCTTATCTTATCATCTCTAATAAACCAATTTTTAAAATTAGTTATGGTGGTTATATGCTCTATTTTGTTTAAGATAGTTAAATTTTGTGAGAAATGACTTACAATTAGGGTTTACGATTTAAGACAGTATATAATTTTTTGTTTTGCTGTCTTTCTAAATTTTAGAAACACGAACAAGAAACGAAAATTAAAAAAAAAATTAAGGATATAAATTATAATATTATTTTTATATCCTTAATTTTCTTGTCATTCATGGTGGGAAATATTTAATTTTTATTGGTTTTATTTTTATTTTTTTTAAATTCATAGAAGGAAAGATTATGTTACAAATGGGCTGACCCTTAGTCAAAAGGGCCGATGTAAATATAAACCAAAGCCCAGCAGCTCGCTTGGTGAAACTGCAGCAAACACTTTCAGTACATCACTCTCCATTAACAAATCAAACTACTTCCTAGAGCACCAACCAGCTGCTCTCCTCATGGCGGATTCTGATTGCCCCATCTCATTCTCATGATCCCTCTTGCCCAGATTAGATGGCACGTACTCTAAGATCGATCTCCTTACTCACTCTCTTGCTTGTGTGTCAAGTCGTGTGCGCTACAGTTGCTTTTGGATCGGTTTTTGTTGAAGAACAGAAACTAGAAGAATTCTCAGAGGAGTTGCTTCTGAGGCCATTGCCCGATCGGAAAGTGTTGGCCCATTTTCACTTTGAAAGCAGAGCTCCGCCTTCTAACTCTCATGGCCGCCACCACCATCTCTTCCCCAAAGCCATTTCTCAGCTGGTATTATTATTATTATGTTGTGCATTTTTGTTGTTTGAGGTTAAAATGGCAAACCCATTTCAGTTTGGTTATATTATTTATGGGTTTTAAATTTCAAGGCTGCTTGTAATTTATGGAGAACTGAAGACTGAGATTATTATTTCTTTCCTGATTTTTTATTTTCTTAGTTGAATGCTCAAAGAGCTGGAATTCTCGAATAGTGTTGATTTCTTTATTTGCTTCTGTTATTAGTGATGAGATTTTGAGTTTGCTTAGTGGATTCAGAGGATTTTTGGGGTCTGTGGGGCACTCAGCTGGAGCTGAGTTGATTAGGGTAATTCTTGAGTCTGTGATTGATAACTCTCTATTTCTGAAGACATATTTGATATTTCAATATTTTTGTGAATTACACACTAACTTATATTCTTCCCTTTCATGAATACCATCTTTTAAAGATCAATTATATCTGATAATAGAAAACAATTTAAGAAATCAACTTGTGTTGTGCGTTGGGACTATTAGTAGTATCTGAAATTAGTTTATCATTCATGGGAAAGTGTTACTTTTACAGGTTAAAAAGTTTCGAGTTAAGGAAATGGAATTATCTTTCACTCAAGGCCGCTGGAGATATGAACAGTGGGGTGGCTTTGACCCCATATCAACCAACAATGCAAAACCTCCTGGGGTTGAGCTGTGGGCTGTGTTTGATGTCCCTCAATCTTTGGTTGATTCTTATTGGAAGAATTTAACCAACACTCTTTCAGGTCTTTTCTGTGCTTCAATTAACTTTCTTGAGTCATCCACAACTTACTCGGCTCCTGAGTGGGCCTTTCGGCCAGCTTCGGGCAATCTGAGGTATGGTACATTGCCCCGTGAGGCTGTTTGCACTGAGAACCTTACTCCATGGTTGAAGCTGCTTCCTTGTCGAGACAAAGCTGGGCTCTCTGCATTAATGGACAGGCCGTCTATTTACAGAGGCTTTTATCATTCTCAGCGGTTGCATTTGACCTCAACTGAATCTGATTCTGAGGAGGTTAACTCTGGCATTATTCTAGAACAAACACTTACGGTAGTGCTTCAACCCAGTAGTTTGAAAACTGGTAAGAATTATGCTGTTAATAATAATATGCAACCAAGCTGGTCTATTAGTTCGATTTTTGGGAGGAAAATCGGTGGAAAATGCATTCTTGCGAAATCCAGTAATGTATTCCTTCAACTTGCGAAGGATCTAGTTAGTGAACCAAAGAGCTCTCAACAGGAAAATGTGAATAATTTGGCCTCCGAGGGTTCTTGGAGTAACCTTAATTTTGAGCTATCTGTTATTCCAGACAAGGTGTTTCAAGAAGTTGAAAACTTGCATGGCAAGAGTGCAGCTGTTCTATATGAATTTTCAGTTGAGAAGTACAGTGATTCACAACCACTTGATCTAGGTCTTACATGGAAGCTTCCTGTAGTTTGGTCATGTCAACAAGCACCTTTACATGCTAGTAGGTTTCTAATGGGAAGTGGGAATGAAAGAGGTGCAATTGCTATCTCTTTGAAATCTACAAATTTAAATGGAAGCTTACAGAAAACTAATTCTGTTGATGAGAGATGTGACTTGCGAGTTGTTATTTTCCAAGTTGTACCTTGGTATATTAAGGTGTACCATCATACTCTCCAGGTGTTTGTTGATCAACAACCTAAGGTAGTAATGGATGTTGTTGAAAAGATAAGTGTCTCACCGTCCAAAGACAAGATATCACCTGGGGTAATGGAGATAATTATGAAGCTTCCTTGTGGTGTAGAATCAGCTGCATTAACTTTAGAGTTTGATAAGGTGTGCTTTACATTTAATGGATCTATTATGATGAATCGTGGTACACATATCATTAAAAAAATGGTCATTCTCTATTTTTCTCCAAAGCCAATTTGTTGATGTAACTTCATAGTTTTACCATAAGCTGCTAATATCTTGCATAAATATAGGTTTCAAAGTAGTAACTAAATCCTTGCAACTATGAAACTAGCTTGTGGTTTGAAGTTTCATTCTAACTTAGAAGACAGAAAAATTGGATCACAGTATGCAGAATTAAGATGTTGGGTTGTGTCTTTTGAGAACTTCATGATAGTATTTCACAATGACCAAGGCTAAGCATTTGTGAGTACAATTTTAGTTAGCATGCTTTGTCAATTTTGAGTTGAAACCTAGAAGCACATTCTCTTTTTGTTGGAAAAAAGTTCTTGAACCTTCTTGTAAACCGATCTCATACCACTGTTTACCACTAGAGTCTGATCTTATAAAAAAGAAGCTTAGAAGACGGCTCAATTTGTGAATTATGCCTTGATTCTTAGGAAATAAATACTAAATTAAAGCTGAATCCATCATATTATCCTTGACTATGAGAAAGTAAACTGTCAATAGAATGTATATTTTCTCAAATTGAAAGGTTTGTACTCCTATTACTTATCTTATAACATTATAAATGTCTCTTGATCCTCCCATTGGTGACATCAAACTTTCCTTGAGTAGTTATAGAAGTGTACTAAAGATTCCGATTATGCTGAATGAAGACATCTTCTGATTTTAGACAACAATCATCTTTTTTATGTAATCAGTCTTCTTCTCCATATGGGAGTTAATATTACATTCTCACTTGCCAATCATTAAGCTAAACCTAATATCATTCGGTTTTTATTGTATATGCTTGATTTTCTTATCTTCTACTGTAAATTTCTCAATAGGGTTTCTTGCACATTGATGAATATCCTCCTGATGCTAATCAAGGGTTCGACATCCCATCAGCAGTGATAAGCTTTCCTAACTTCCATGCAAGTATGCATTTTTCTGGAGATGGCTCTTTGAACATGTCACCTATGTTGTCTAAATTTCAGGTATAATATATATATTGTTATGTTAGTTATAACTGTACTTCATTTTAGATACTTTGCATCATTTTAACCATATCTTGATTTGCAATGCAGGAGAAACGTAATGTTCTTTCTTACACAGAAGTATTGCTTGTACCTTTGACAACTCCTGATTTTAGCATGCCTTACAATGTCATCACAATCACATGTACCATATTTGCATTGTATTTCGGATCATTGCTCAATGTTCTTCGGAAGCGTGTTGGTGAGGAGGAAAGATTACTTCAAAGAAAAGGTAAGGTTTTTTATCTCTTTTAATAGTAGTGACCACTGTGAAATATTGAAAAACTGTTTTGCATGATTATAAATTATACTAACAGTTAGCTTATGATCATGGTATGAGCCGTCATTAACGGTAGTAGCTACCATGAAATTTGTATTCTTTTGGCTGATTTAGAGCAGGCCAGTTACCAACATTTTGATACCTTTATGTGTTTTTTATGGTTGGATATTATCACTTACAAAGAGCTAAACAGATTGATTGGCAATTTGTTAGCAAAATGTGTGGGAAAGAGATGACTTACCTTTCTATCTGAAGGTTCTCCATAATTTGAATGAATTGCGATAGATTCTTTACGACCACCGTCATCCTAAAATGTTTTCTTTTCAATACAAAACTCAAGAGTGGCAAGGAATGCTTTCAAGATTTAGGGAGGTTTGGATCTAGAGTGTCACGACTGCAAAATATTCAGTCCCAATGAAGTCAGTTTGGTTGATATGCAAATGTTCACTTCCCCGTCTACCTATGTTACGTAGTTACATACTAAAATTTTCATATCATCGTAATGCAATTTATACTGCATTTATCTTCTGCTTTAGTATCATCAGAATATTATATAGAAGAGTAAACTAAGATTGTTTTAAGTCAATGCAGACAAGTCAATAGTGATGGTTAAGTGCATGACATTATTGGTATGACTCAAATCATTCCATAAGAGATGAGAAATTTTTACCTACAGAAGCAACATGTGCCTTATAACTTTACATCTCTTCTTTTGTTAGATTAGTTGATTTAACCATCTCCTGTTCTTTATTTCTGTATTTTTCTGCTTGCAGCTAGCAAGAAAACTGGTCGGCTTTCTCAGCTGCTGTCCAAATTGTCCGCCAAGCTTGGAGGAAGACAACAGGAGCCGCAGCCATCATCCTCAGCTTCTTCATTCTTTTTTAGTTTTAAAGTAATATTCAAAATCTTACTAGTAGCTGGGATTGCTTTTGCTTGGCAATACTATTTTGGATGATTTCATTAGTCAGTCAATTAGGTGTTTAATGTACAATATGTGCAAAAGAAAAACAATACCGAACCTAGAGGTCAGGAAAATGATATTCTTCCACCACGAAAAAGCAGACTCCAGATTATACCCCAATTTTGTATTATTTTCTCAATATATGCTTCTTCTTCTTCTTCTTCTTCTTTTTGTTAATTTCATTTAATCATTTACTTTTGAAACCATTTTGAGGTTTAATCATACTATGGGCATTTTAATGTTTTCCCTCCTTCACACAGTTCAGATATATTTGTACTAGCTCATTCTGGCTCTTGGGTTTTGATTTTTGATAATACACTGAAGGGTCACAGTGCCTGAGTGAGTTGGTCAAGCTCTCATAAATCAAAGAGATGTTGAAGCTGAAGTACCAAACACATCATATTTTATGTCTGTTGATGATAATTGGACATAATGATCGTATATGACCTGAGTTACTCTTAAGCTTCGTTGAGTTACTCTTGAGCTTCGTTTGCTTCACATAGTTGGGTGAACTTATGGTCATAAAGTGCAGGGGGTAATATTGCCAACGTCAATTGTTGCTATATTTCAAGCAGAAAAGCTGATTTAATAATCAAAGAAAATAAAAATCATGGTCATGGCTACTAGGCTTTAGATTACTGCACATCAATTCTCATCAAATCACCGTCATTATTTACCGGCTGCGTGTTCATGTAGAAGACATTAGCATTATATCTCAATAGTTTACAAGGTTGGCCGTAATCTATAATTGTCTCTAAGAAAGCATTACATTTTGTATAAAAATTAAAAGGAAAAGATAAAGAAAAGTGACAGACAGCAGCTTCTCATCTCATTCTTTTGCAAGGAGTGGCAGTGAGCACCTCATCTTCCCTAGGTCTTTTCACATTCTCACTCAAGTAACTGCATTTGAATTGGGTCCTTGGAAGGATGCCAGAGCAGTAACTCCCTAGTATTAAAAAACATTAAATATAGTGAAAAACAAGATCAAACAATTATTTGGAAAGAAAATCATCAGGTAAAAGACTGAACGGCAAATAAAGCTAGTTCTGCTAAACAAAATGAGTGAAAGGAAGAAATTGCTTATCAGGTAATCTAGTAGGAATGGTGCTCACAAAATATGCTTCTATTACAAGAAATTGTCAGAGTGGATGTGGATGAGCATTCAGGTGATGTACCTGCAACTGTGTTAGGTTCAATTATCCTCGACTTCTTTGACAAACAATGATCTTCCAACAAATGCTTTCTCTTCCACCCAATGCCATTGCAAATAGGCACAAATTGGTTATCTCCTTCCTCACATCCTAAACATCACAACTTAAGTATTAGTTGCTCTGCAACATAAAAGATTCATATAAAATTCTACTGCATCATAGTTCTCATTTCTTTGTTAAAAAAAATTAATAATAATGAATTTATTGGATTAATATGTGAATAGGGTGATAAGATCAGCAACCACTTCAAATTTTACCTGAGCTGCTGTCTCTGCGCTTCTTATTCTTGAGCAAGTTGATAGCCTCAGATGATTGCCTTTCACCACAGCGAACATTCTTGGATAGAACTTTATCAGGAATCCCATCTAAAGCATCCTGAGACTCATGTGCTCCTGGAAAAGCCATGAAAGTAGCAAACTGAGTTAATTTTCCAGACTTTTCTCAGTCCCCAAACATAAAGAAAAACCAACATGAATCAAAACAATTTACTTTTACTCCCAACTTTGCAAACCCTGCCATCGACAATAAGTGGGTCTTTATCGTCCTTCCCTGTAGCCAACCCTTTAGCAGAGAAAAACTTGAGCAACGATCTCCAAGTGACAGAACTCGATACGAGATCCACCCCTCTGCTGATGAAGTGACCATTGAGCTTCACCGTTGATGGGTCGAGTCCAAAAGCCCGGGCGATGGAGCCCAAGTCCAGTCTCTGCTCGTCCCATGCCGCGAATAGAACTAGCTTCGACAGCGAGGGGCAGAACAGCTTCATGGTCCTGGGTTCGCTCATTGAAACACACTCTCTCGCTAAGAAGTCTTAGTGGAGGTAGCTCTTCTCTTTCTTTGTCTACCAGTCTCTCAGTTTTCGCTTCCGACATACGTGCTTATTCTACTTTCTGCTTCAGGTTCTAACGGTTTCTGGAAGTCTCTCCAGGTCAGGTATGTTTAATTTTTTTTTGGGTAATGTCGTTTACACCCCTGAAGTTTAATTAATTTTTCCCAATATTTCAAAAATCATCATTATACCACCTAGTCGACACATTTATATAGGCTCTATTTCTTATCCAATATTAAGGACAACACTACGTGTTTAACAATATCCAATGTTAGTGTTCAATGGTATCGCATAAAATATGGGTTTTGATATTTAAATTTTTAGAGTTTGGTCCAGTTTTCAGATCTATCGTTTAATTTAATTATTATTATTTTTTAATTTCTCCCATTAATTTTAATCCGAATGAATGAGGATCCCAAAACGAAGTCGTTTCGCTGAAACATTGGAAAATTGACGCGGGCGCCATTCACTTTCATTGGAGGTAAAGAAAACGGCACCGCTTAACTGGTAAAAGGAAAGGTAGATAAAGAGTATGCATGCAGCGCAGCATGAACGTTGTGGGAAGAAAATTCTTGTCTTGTGAAACGAGGTAGCCAAAAGGTGTAAATATATATAAAGATATAAACATAAAGAATCCGGAGCTCCTCTGGGGCTTTTCATCGTTAGAAACAGTAAAGAATCTACAATGGCTTGGCAATATAAAAAAATTCTTTGATTGGAAGGTTTCTCTCTCAACTCTCCAAGCCCCTAGAAGAATCTCCCCGCCATTTATACTTCATTTCTCCACCACATCGAAGCTATTCTAATTCTCTTCTTCAATGCAGTCCGAATCCGAACACGGTATGAGTTTCACGCATGCTTGCATGCATATGTATGGATGGATGTATGTTTTCGTTTATGACCTATCATTCATAATATTCTGTTTGGTTGATGAGAAATTTAGTATGGACATTGTTAAGTTGTCCCACGTTAACTGTATTTTCTTAAGATGTTTATGTACTCACACTACAAATCTGTTTACTTTTCTCGTCTTTGCGTGGACGTGTTCATTGCTGTTAATTTATTCAAATTTCATTGTTTCCTGTTGTTGGACGAGTTCCTTGTATTCTTTATTTGTTCTCTCTTTATCTCAAAATAACTTCTCATTATGGTGTGGAAGATCAACTTTAATTGGTTTCGCCTTCAAATTTGATATTTCCTGAACTAGTAAATTAACTTCTACTTTCACATAGAAATGAGTGTTCCAGCAGTAAGCAAGAAACTGGTAAAGGAGCTTGAAGCATTGGGATTCTCATTTGTACAAGCAGCACAAGCGCTCCATCATTCTGGTGAGCCTATAGAATGTAGATGTGATATGTATTTCTTAGGCTTTACTACTTACTCTGTATACACGAAGCAAAAAAGGGCTTCAAATTCAGCTCATGAGCCTGATATGTAGGATTTGAAGTTCTAAGGCTGTCTTCTAAGTGCTTAAATTTAGGATGTATTCAACTTTGGGTTCTATTCATCTTCAAATTTATTTTACGAAAACAGAATTCTTCTCTTTATTTATTTATTTATTTATTTGGTAAAGGCAATGCTAGTGTTGAAGATGCGGTAAATTGGATCATTGATCACGAAAATCATGCGGAAACTGATCAGATGCCTTTGGTATGATCTTTTATTTTGAAAATTGTGTTTCTTTATTAGAATGCCTTGTGCTATTCATAGACAAAGTCTGATTCTGTGGCTACTTCGTATGTGATAGGGTAGGATATAGACGAGATAGGTTCACTAGATTAATATAGTTTATAATTGGAAACTAACACGATTAAAAAGTTCAACTGAGAAAACTATGAAAGATCACATGTAACGGACTGATAGAAAATATGAATCAAAATTAAAGACCTTAAAAGACTTGATCTATGCTATTTTTTTCTCATCTGTTCAATTCAATTCAGGTAGCAATCAACATTGAAATTGAGTCTCCTGAACCAGATCATATGACAGATGAAGAAATGAAAATGAAAGCACAGCAATTAAGGTCTTCTTTTTCTGATAGGGTCTCTTAAGTTATGAAAACCTCTGCAGATTCTTTTCTCATTATCTATTATTGCATCTTTAGACTCTTTCTGGTTTTCTACCCTTAAATGTTTTTGTCTTGATATCTAACATTCTGAGACATAAGAAACTCTTTCTCATTGTTTCTTCTTCAATTTCGTTGATGTTGCTCATTCCTAGGGATCGAGCTCGCCAGAAGAAAGAAGAAGAAGAAAAGAAATTGGAAAGAGAAAGGGAGAAGGTAGTTTGGAGATGATTTCTCCCTTTTGTTCTATGATATTTCTTTTATCTGAAATTCCTGAAGTTGGTATTAATGCTCATCTGTGTAAATGCAAAACAGTTCGGTAAGATAAGATAACTAACTTCCTGCAGTGTTTCGAAGTCATTATTCCCCTTTTTCTTTGCCTTTGGGATATTACTGAGATTATGCAATTATAATTTGGTGACTGCAAGCTAAATTTCTCTGTTTTGTTTGATGAAATATCAATTACATTGTGCCAGAGTCTAGTGAAATCTGGATAATATGGTATTTGTAGAGACGTTTTTGTATCCAAGATTGTTTTACTTTTAGGATTGCTGTGACTCTGCTAAAGATTTCTTCCTCTATGAATTTATTACCTCATTTTATAATTTCTTTAAGGTTGGATTGGTTTTTCCACTAGACTTTCATTGTGATGCTTGCATGTAACTATAAATTTGGTATTCTAAGTCTTTGTTAGAGTTCTGATCAGAATTTTTTTATACCTGCTGAACATTCTATCTCTTCTATCATTAATTTGAGCTCCTAGTTTGCTTACTAGCTGCTACATATTTTACAGGAAAGGATAAGAGCAGGTAGAGAACTACTTGGGGCAAAGCGAATTGCAGAGGAAAATGAAAGAAAGCGGTCTGTTGCTTTCCAGTAATTTCTGCTTGCATGAGAGTTTTATGATTTCATTTACTGTAATTATTTTTAATTTGACTTCTGGATGAGCTTTGTTATCAGCTTCTTAGCATTGAGGAAAGCAGAGAAAGAGGAGGAGAAAAGAGCAAGGAAGAAAATTCTTGAAAAACTAGAAGCAGATAAGGTGTTTGTTCATTCTTACCTCAATTCTATATTTATATTTTGCATGACTGTTTCAAGTTCAGATTTCAGCTTCAGATTTTTTCAAGACTTATATTCATAGGATTTATTAGACATATCCATGCTGATAAAGTTTATTTGTGTTTCTGAACTTTAAAGTTTATTTGTGTTTCTGAACTTTTTAAAGTGATGTAGTTATGCTTGTTGGATAAATAGCTATCCTGCCCAAGATGAAAAAGAGAAAAGAAATAAAGAAATTTCATAAGAAAAACATCCCTGGAATTTGTACAATTAACGAAGTTTCTGCCAGTTGAGAATCACTGGCAGGAACTTCAAATCATTTGCAAACAGGTAATAAACCTAATTAAGATTAGCTTATAACTATTTTGTGGGATAGAAGTTAACATGTTCTGTAGGTGTTATGTTCCTTGTTTTAACAATTACCCTTTCGAGTCTTAATGTTCTAAAATTTTTATGGCTCCAAAATGCGTATTTTCACAGTTAGAAAGAAGGAAGAAGCTTGGATTTCCATCAGAAAATTCTGCAGCTGTAGACAGTTCTACACCCATGGTGGGGGATAACATGGTATGGAGTCTATGGACCTTATGGTTGATCAGAAAAATAAAAAATTTGCATCCATGGAATTTCTTTCATCCTAACGTGAAGCTGACACTGATGTGCTTTGGATATTGTCAAAAAATTGCAGACCTCTTCACCTGCTCTCTCTCTTTCAAAATTTGATCAAATGAGAGAGTGTTTAAGGTCTCTCAAGCGTAATCACAAGGTAAACTAAATTTGTCTTTCAACATATTGTGTTGGTAGTTAAACACGCTGAAGAGTTGGGAAATTGTTCATCTATCTGGAACTTGGTACATGTTCATGCTTCAATAAAATTTGGCCGTGATGCTACATTATGAAATTCATTAAAAAGGTGATAAAATCTCGAAGACAGATCCAATTTTCAGAAGAATTGTTTGAAATTAAAAAGAACCACTTTTGTGAATGAGTATTTTGACAAAGTCAAAATGAAACGGATGAAGCCCCAACTTAACTTGAACTCCTTTCATATTAGAACTAGACTGCAGACTTTCCTGTTGATTTTTGAGGCCATATACAATTCCATGTCTTGTGAACATAGAATTACATTTGCTGCTTTTATTAGTGTATGTTATGCTGTTGTACTGATATGACACTATTAATGGGCTTATTGTCCTGCTCAAATTTTCTCATTTTATTATTGTTTGTATCGTTAGGATGAGGATGCCAGAGTCAAAAGGGCCTTCCAAACTCTGTTGATTTATGTTGGAAATGTTGTAAAGAATCCTAATGAGGAAAAATACCGGAAGATTCGACTAAGCAACCCCTTATTCCTGGTAAGACTTCTTTGGTTGATTGTGTTGATAATCCATATTCTGGCAACTGTAACTGACTGAAGCTTATGCAGACAAAATGTTTTAATCTCCTTTGAGATTCAAATTGTCCGTTTAAAGGCAACTTGAAGGTTTTTTTGCTGTCACTTAATTTATTGCTGAGATCACATTTGATCAGTGGACTCCATCTAAATAGTTGAATTGGATATATTTCTTGAGATTTGCATTTATCTTTCTTTTGGCCACTTATGTTAAGTAATCCATCAATTCAGCAGCTGCAAAGAGTTAAAACTAGATTATTGCTCTTTGAGCACAACTAACAGCTCTGCTACTTTATCTTGGCAACTTAGTTATCATCATTCATTTTGTACAGGAACGGGTTGGAAGCTTGGAAGGAGGTACCGAGTTTCTTGAGTTTTGTGGATTTGAGATAACTGAAGGAGGTGACTTCTTGTTTCTACCTCAAGACAAGGTTGACATGGCCACTTTAAACTTAGCTGGGACATTATTAAGGTCTGCAATGACAAATCCCTTCTTTGGACTTCTCAGTGGATAAGAAAAGATTGGTTCTATATCCAGTTCTGTGACTTCCGTTCAAAATTAGCAAGAAAAATTGGCTGTGAAAAATGTAAAAAAAAAAAAAAAATCCTTTTATCTTTTAATAATAAATACCATAGTCTTTTGTTGGATTTTTTCCCCCTATTTATTGAGTAGTTTTTTTAAGTTTTTAATGAATAGGAAAAAACTATTAACACCTCCCATGTTGAAGGCTTGAAGTTTCCAATAGAGAAGGAATTTTCCCTGTAATTTCTACCTGTTAAAAGTGTAAAGAATAATTAGAAGAATCTAGTCTCCCTTTACTTTGACCAACTAAAGATAGTACAAATTTGACAACATGACTTTTTTTGTTCTTTTTTAATTTGACTTCAAAATTTGAGAAATTTATCAACCCATCCCGCGTTAGCGCCTCAGGCATTAGAATTCATGCTACAATCTTCAGGTGCATAAACTATAATACTTCTTTTTATCTATAAACAAATAATTTTGTGAAATAAAATACGATAGCAATAGAATAGTAAATAATTAATTAGCTTGACTCGTTACACTGAACAGTAAGCAAGAGTCTTACATACTTCAAGATTCAAAGGTTAGCTAGCGTTACGCCGTATCAAATATGGCTGCTGCTTTTGATTAGTGATTACCACAAAAGTAAACGTTACTTGATTCACTTAGACACTCAAAAGATGTTGAAAATTTTTGTGTACTTTTCAACAACTGAACACACCAGAAATTGACTAGTCAATTACAAAATGCAAATGATCTCAATGAATGTAAACTATAATAATGAAGGCCACAATTAGGATCATCTACCTGAGAATACGTGACTCTGAGCCAAGCCATTCCGTTCCAACAATGGAAACCAGTAAAAGCCTAAATATAAGAGTTTCCTTCTTCATCTCGCTATGTTTGTGCATGGAATGGCCTTGTGCTATTCATGCACAGAGAGACACCCTTAAGCCTGGTGAAATGCTAGGATTCTCTGAGCAACTTTCTTCTGCTGATGGGCGATTCATATTGGGCTTTTTAAACCCCTTAAATGCAGCTCACCGTTATCTGGGAATATGGTACAAAGATGACCCAGATGATGTTGTGTGGGTTGCTGGCCGGACCAGTCCCGTTTATGGAAACATTGGGAGCCTCACCATGGACGCTGACGGCGTATTGAAGATTATGCAGAGTGGAAGCAACACAATTGAGTTGAACTCCAATCACTCGGCTAAGAACTCAACAGCTACCTTACAGAATTCTGGCAATTTTGTTATAACAGAAGTGAATCCGGATGGATCTGTCAAGCAGGTTTTGTGGGAAAGCTTTGATCATCCGACTAACACGTTACTTCCTGGAATGAAACTTGGCTTGAACTTGAAAACTGGGCAAACTTGGAAGCTTACTTCTTGGTTAAGCCCGCAAATAGCTACTCCAGGAGCTTTTTCTCTTGAATGGAACAGCAGTGGCAGTGATACTGGACAACTCGTTGCCAGACGCCGAGGAGAAATCTACTGGAGGAGTGGGAGTTTAAACTTGAGCAATCAAACTTTTGAGAACGTTCCTCGGATCACTGGCTACAATTTTAGCTTCATTTCTAACGAGAATGAGAGCTACCTCACTTACTCTGTTTCGGATGGCAGTAGTGCTTCAAGGTTGGTCTTGGATGACAAGGGGGCAATTGAAAATTTCCTTTCAGATAGTGTATGCAAGAAGATTCCGGGTTGCTTGATGCCAGAACCAGTATGCAAAAGCCAAGACGATACTTTTACCCCAACCTTGGGTGTTTTTGTAGAATTACCTTACTGGACTGACAACAATTTGAGCATAGGTTTAGGCGATTGTTGGAGGAGGTGCTGGAATGAATGTTCTTGTGTGGGTTATGATACTCTCCATACAGATGGAACTGGGTGTCGATTATGGAATGTAAACTTTACGAATGCTGAATATGATGGGAGAATGCGTTATGTTCTAAATTCGATTATTCCACCATCATCAAACGACGCATCAGGAAATGGTAAGTATTAATTTTGAACGTAAACTTTTAAATAAAATGGTTTCTTAGTAGTAAGAGTATCTTTGATGTCATAACTCAGAGAAGCAGTGAAAGCAGCCACTTGGTTTGATCCTAATTCATACCAACTCTTTGTTCATTTGTTCAGGATTAAAATGGTGGGTGTGGATCATCATCGCACTTGCGGCTGTTTTGCTAATATTCATCTTGGGCTTCTTATGCTATTTGAAAAGGAAGAAACTCCAATGTATGTTTTGTCCATTCACTAATAATTTAATTTTTTTGTCAATTGTGAGAGTTGGTTCATATTAACCATGAAATCTAAATGCAACAGCGGACAAGGAAAGGAGTGAAGAAGTTATATTGTTAAAATTAATTGCTAATGATACAAAAGAGGATGGCATTGATGGGAAGAAAGGTCATGACTTGAAAGTCTTCTCTTTTGCTTCTATAGTGGCTGCAACAAATGACTTTTCTTCTGAAAACAAACTTGGAGAGGGTGGTTTTGGTCCTGTATATAAGGTAAGTCTTGATCAAAACTGTCAAAAAAAGTTGGACATGAATGGTCCCGTTAATGATTTTGTTTAGAAGTTCATTTCTGTGTATTATTATTATAAATTCAGGGAAAATTACCAGAGGGACAAGAAATAGCAGTGAAGAGGCTCTCGACTAGTTCCGGGCAAGGATTGGTGGAGTTCAAGAACGAGCTTCTACTCATTGCTAAACTCCAACACATGAATCTTGTTAGACTTTTGGGCTGTTGTGTTAAAGGAGACGAAAAGATGCTTGTCTATGAGTTCATGCCCAACAAAAGCTTGGATTTCTTTCTCTTTGGTATACACAATATACTTGACATTGTTTCTTTGCTATGAATTATGAGGTCTGACACCTGTTGTTGTACTTGGAATAAAAGTACAAGATGCTAAGAAACCCACTAACTCTACAAAATTTTGCAGATCCAACAGAAAGGAAGCTATTGAATTGGAAGAGACGTTGCAACATTATTGATGGAATTGCTCAAGGACTACTTTATTTACATAAATATTCTAGACTGAGAATTATCCACAGGGATCTGAAAGCCAGTAACATCTTGCTTGATGATGATCTGAACCCCAAAATATCTGATTTTGGCATGGCTAGAATTTTTGGTCGACATGAATCTGAAGCAAATACAAATAGAATAGTTGGAACTTAGTGAGTAAACGATATCCTGTTAACAGGCTTTAGAGTTAATTCTTTTGTTACTGGCTGAAGCTTTAGGGAGTAACAGGTTTTTAATTATTTTGATTTGCAGTGGTTACATGTCTCCTGAGTATGCAATGGAGGGCAATTTCTCTGAGAAGTCAGATGTATACAGCTTCGGAGTCTTGCTGTTGGAGATTGTTAGTGGCAGGAAAAACAGTGCCATTTATCAGGATTTTGATCGCCCTTTGAATTTAGTCGGATTTGTAAGTCACCTCAATTATATCAATCTACTTCATTGCAACGATATCACGTTTAAGCTTTGTGTAATGATGCATTGTGTGGTTGCCGCAGGCTTGGCAGCTATGGAGAGAAGGAAGAATCCTGGAGCTAATGGATCCAACACTGTCTGATTCTTGTGATGGATCCCAAGTGCAGAGATGCATTCATGTGGGTCTTTTGTGCATACAAGAATATGCAGTGGACAGGCCAACAATGGCTGATGTTATTTCTATGCTCTTCAACAAAACCGTGCCACTTCCTGCCCCAAAACAAACAGCAAATTATGCACAACAGAAACTGATGGAGGGTGGTGAACAGAATAGTTGTTCAATCAGCCTTTCTGCAATTTCGGAAATGGAGGCCCGGTAAAGATAAGAAACTTCAGGAGAAATTGGAGTCTGCAAATATAAGTGCACTCTGCTTTCATGATAATTTCCTCAATCTGTATTCACCAACTCTAATTTTGTTTCAAGTAGGCATCGAAGAAATACATGATCAGGCAATTCAACTTAGATGGTCTATAAAATCTTTAAGTTTATAAGAAGGATTAGTCTCCCCATCCAAATAATTAACTTTTTTGAAATTAGATATAAGATTCTTCTTTTCAGTATTGACAAAATTTATGTATAAAATATCTATTATTTACATTTATAAGATTGTTAAACATTTTATGCCAAATACTTTTTGTAGATTGATTGGGTCAATATTGATCTGATTCATATATAATATAAATCATGTTTTGATTAGTAGCAACCAAATCAAAAGTGTAATAAATGAGTAAATAATGATTATATGTAAATAATAAATAAATATATAATTCTAATTTTTTTAGGAATTTTTTTAATTTAAAAAAAATCATTTAAAAAAAATCTAAGAAGAAATGAGTTACTTTTCTAATATATGATGAGTTGATAGCCCTAGCAGGTTGCAAAATTATGCCATTTAACGAAATGATTTTGGTAATAATAACCATATGTAAAGTATTAATCAACTCAAATTTGGCTGTGCTCTCAGCGTTGTTTTATTATGGTTCCTCGAAAAGCATTTAAACAGTTAAAAGGCCTTCATATACGTATACAGATAAATTATATTGACCTTTCAATTAAATTTTAAAAAAAAATATTTAATTTTATATTTTTATTAAATTAATATTTATTTTTAAAAATTAATAATTATTACTTAAATTTTTTAAAATAAAAATTAACTTTTATAAAATTAATCATGATTTTTAAGAGATAAATATTGATTTAATAGAATTCTTGAGTTAAAAGTGTTTCTTAATATTTAACTGAGTCAGAGAAATATTCCTGTACGTATATATACGTGGATGATAACTCTAAAAGGCGCCGCAAAAGTAATGTTAAGCAAAACGGGGCGTGTCATGTTTTTATGCAAGTTCTAGTTAGGCTTCGTTTGGCAAACCAGATTATTATGAGCTTTTGAGGAATTGAAAGTAAATTAAATTGCTTTGTTCCACCAATTTGAACATCAAATCCAAAAGCCGATGCATGTGAAGCCGCTTTCGCTTTATAGAAGCTGTGCCTGAGCCTGTAAACACTGCGAAATCCAACGGTTCCTCCTAATAAATTTACGATTGATTAAAGCCATTGCTTCTGCATTTTGTTTGGATAAGGCTTTTGATTCTCTCTTCATTCATGTGCAACTTTTACCCCTTTTAAGGTTAGGGTTAGGGTTAGGGTTAGGGTTTAGGTTAAGATTAAAGCAAACAAAGAAATGTACGCTGATCGAGTGGAGGCTGCGGCCAATAGGTCGATAAAGGACCGCTTAAACAGCAATTCCATTGACGACTCTACTCGCCGGCGTTCAATAACCGGTAAAAGGTTCGTCTTCTTCCTACGTTGCAACCATTTTTGCTTCTCTTGTATTTGGGCCAACTCTATTTTTTAAAATAATGATGTATATGTAAGCGTGTAATGTGTTGCGAGCTGCTTTTTTCGTTAATTTTGCTTGTTTTTTTTGTGGAGGATATGTTGTTAATAGCGTTGAATTCTTTTTGGGGTTATTAGACATTACTTTATGATCGCTGATAATGGTAGTTTGGTTTGCTTCATGCATGAGGTAAGTGTAGAAACTTAGAAGTTTTGGGTCATGAAGTATTTTATAATTAACGATCCGAATCAGATTGGAAGATATATAGAAAATACTTGTTTGTTCATCTGAGTCTTAGTGTCTTTTTTTATTATTTTTTATTTCATTTGTATTTGAATTCCAGTGCTTGGCCTTGTTCTTTCTTCCTGAAGTTTATTATAAATGTGACTCTAGTGATATGTCTTAATGTCTAAGTCGATGATATTATGATATTTTATTCTGTTAATTGGTAAGAGTTTTTAGGTAATTATCCTATTTTATAAATCTTTATCGTTGTTCATGCTCTGTAATCTGGTTCTCTTAACCTATTGGGACCAGAGGCATTATAACTTTGTCATTGTAATATTCTGTTTTCCAGGCAGAGGCAAGATGACAAGTGGGAACATGATCTTTATGACGATGACGAACGTCGAATTTCAAGTATGGATTGACTGTGAACCAATGACATGGAACTAAAAATTGTTGCTATTCTTGGATGCAACTAGATGTTCTTTAATTTATTTTAACTGTGTGTTAATAACTTGTGAAGATCGCATAGTTGGTGCTCGAGATCTTCGTTTGAAGCTCCAAAATAAAAGTCTACGCCAAGTATCTCAGAGTGGAAAGGGTCCTGCTTCAGGTGTGAGGGATCTTCGTGAAAAGTTATCTGGGACAATGAACTCACAGCCTGTAAACTTTGATCCGCCAAAACCAAAATCGGAGGCTGTAAAACCGGTCCGAAAGAGTGTTGCCGTTGAAGCTTCCAAAGCAGAGACGAAAAGAGTAATTGATCCAACTTTGAGAAAGAAAGTCCAGCAAAAGGTATAAATTTTCTTTTTTCTTTTTTATATTAATCTTCTTCATTCACCTTTAGGGACTGTTAGGATCAATGCTGTTTTAGGGAAATGTTTGAGGTAAATTTAGGTGATAATTTTCTGCGAAATATTTCCTGAGTTTAGAACATAATGGTGTTGTTTATTGTTTTATAAAGGAAATGCATTCACAATGGTGTGATTTTTAATGTTGCTTTTAGAATATAGAAGCATCACATAGTATTCGGTTGCCATTTATTTTGCAATTGTGCATGTTTACTAGAGCTTGTTTATGTATCTTTATAGTACATAATGAAGTAAGCTGAAAAAAGTGTTGATGTTGTTGGGATGAACCAATATGATGACAGAAGGGATAGGCTAAGGGTTTTGGATTGAATGGTGGCATGTAATGGAGCTTGCTATAGAACTGGTATGCCCTTGTAAAATGTAAAGAGAACTGTTGTCTGAGGAAGATTTAAATATGTTACTTATGAAGCTTGGTTTGGAAGTTAAAGAGGAAAACTGCATTGAAACTCTGTAATAAGAAGAAAAACTTTAGGACATTGAGTTCATAGCACTGAAATTTGGTGTTAAAAGTCTTTGGTTATTAGCTTAACCCTTCCTTTTGTGTCATTAGTGTCTTAGCTGAATTGAGTTTCTGCTTTTAGAACATCATCATAATTAATCTGCCTTCCTCAGTTAGAAATCTAAATTATGTTGTAGGGAATAGCGGCTAGATATATTATTATGTGACCAGGGAAAATTTTTATACTGTGATTGTCGATAAGTGAAAATCTGATATCATTATCTTGAGAGTTAGGATTTCATAAATCAAAAACCTCATTTTGTCAGTTGATGATTCTTTTAAATTTGAAGGGAAGATGTTAGGAAATGTCTAAGTTAATGAAGGGTTTTCCTCTTAGTGCATCATTATATTTTCTGTCCTTGATGCTTTGCGTTGTTTTTTGGTTATTTGGCTTGCCTAAAGCCCCTATTGGCATGAATATTAGATATCTTTTCTTAAATTAGGTAAATGGAAAGTCCATATACACATTCTCTGCACCTTGAGTTCTGAGTTCAGTAAGAATTTTCTCTTTTCCCATTTTCATCATTTAAATTCAAGACATGATCCTCTCAGTTTCTTATTGGTAAATGGTAATGTTTTTAAGTTTCTAACACAACATCTTTTCATGCAGGCTGAGACATCAGTGGATGGTTTTTTACGTTCTTTGGGTCTGGAGAAGTATTCCATTACTTTTCAAGCAGAGGAGGTATGTGAATCTTATGCATTCTTCCTTACATAGTGAATTTGTTCAATGTTATTTGCTATTGTCATTCGTGATCCTAAGGATCTTACTCTTATACTTTTGAGACATGATCTGTTTCTCTAGGTTGATATGACAGCTCTTATACACATGACTGATGAGGATCTCAAGGCTTTGGGAATACCAATGGTAAATCAAATTGAACTTGCTGTACCATGCATGTTTTAGATACTGCAATCTGAAAACAGCAATTTTTATAATACAAGTGAATACTTTTAGACGTTATTAGTTGAAAGCAGGTAAAACACGTTATTTTCATTATACAGCACTGTACCTTATATTTTGGGGTTTTTCAAAACAAATTCCATTTCTTTATCTGACCTAGAGTTTCCTTGGCTTAATATTCTCTTATTGTTCCCCTTTGATCTTTCCTTTCTTCTTGATTTGCCTTCATCTAAAATCGCGTAGCTCTATTTTTGTTCACTGTCTGCAAACTATTGCATCCCTTGATCCCCATTCTTCTTTTTTTTTTTTGGTTCAACTTTCAGTTGTCTCTGTCCATACCTGAGTTATAGCTAGATCTGTTTCTACTTATGTTTGTTTTTCCTGCTCAATTTATATACATGTTCCTGAAATAAAATCATGTTAAACCAGCCAATGAGTGTTTTTTAAACCTGACCTGGATGTGCTGAGCTATACTTGACCTGTAGGTATGTTTTCTCTCTGTTATATGTTAAGCCAGTTTCTGATTTTGGGCTTCATGTTTTAGTCTATATTCTGAATTTGGCTATACATTTCCACCATGGAATTCTGGATGTTGTGACAGATTTGAAGTTACAGTTGGGTTCTTTTGTCTTTATTCATGTTCTGATCTCTCTTTCCGTTCCTGATAATTAATAGAAGCTTTTTCATTCATATTGTTGGTTTCAGGGCCCAAGAAAGAAGATACTCTTGGCATTGGAATCCAGAGACTGACATTTTGAAGTGAAGCCTGATCTTTTGCATGTTTGCGTAGACATCAACATGTTTGGGTCAGACAGTGCACAAATATATAAACTTGTGTTTTTTATTGATATTAGCCGCACTCAAAAATTTTCCTGCTTCTTTACTTTTTATTTTTACCAGTTGTATGCTGAAACTGGCTTCAACAAGATTGTTATCTAATATGAAACTAGAGTTGAATTGTTAGATTGGTGAAAGCAGTAGATACTTTTGAATCGATGCATGTTCATTGGCATGTTTCATAATTAGTTTAGTGTACTGTAATGTTTTCGCAAGATAGTAAAATAATTGATTCATCATTATGTTCCGGCTGAGTTGGAACAAAGCTTCTCTGGGATTTTCTATATATTCTTAATCACAGATTCCCTGATTAAGAGCAAACATTGTCTTGGCACGTGCAAAGCAAGGGAAAAAGAAGACGAAAAAAATGCTTGCAAAGAGTTAACAGGTGAAAGTGGATGATAATTCAAGGGAAATTCCATAGAAGGTTACTTACAAATTTGAGAATGGGCACAAAACTCATGCCATACAAAATTTTTCTACTAATTTTTTGGTCCGAAAAAAATTGATTGCCTTCATAATCAGGATGAGGATGAAACACAGTAGTTTCTTCGAAATGGCGACTCCCAGTGAAATCACTAAAGGACCGTCAGGTTGGATAAAAATTTGCTCAGAAATGAGAATGGAGCATTCTCATTCTTGGAAAAAAAAAATTAAGGAATGAGAATCCCATTGTCTCAGATAAAAAAAATCAGTCATTCTCCTTCATCCCTCATCGATCAATTTTGATCCATGACTAGATTCAAAATAAAAATATATTTTTTACTATTTTATATTTTAAAAAATTAAATTAATTAAAAATATTATAATATTTAAAAAATATATAAATAAATTATAAAAATTATAAAATTTTTAAAAAAATTTTTTTTAAAAAAGATTAATAAATTATAATATTTTAAAAAAAAGTTAATAAATTAAAAAATTTATAATATATAAAAAAATTATAATATTTAAAAAAGATTAATAAAAAGTTATAATATTTAAAAAAAAGTTGATAAATTAAAAAGAGGTTATAATATTTTTTATAAAAGGTTAAAAAATCAATGAAGTACAAGAAATATAAAAATTCATATTTTATGATAACAATAATATATATTTATTATTATTATTATTTATTTTATATATTTTTACAGAGATATAATTTAAAAATTTGATATTAATTTCGATTCCAAATTTTTATAATCCAAACAGCTTCCACAAGAATCAGATTCTGATTCCATACTGAATCAAACAAAAAAAATAAATAACCATTCTGATTCCGATTCTACCCCATTTTGATTTCGGAACTCAAATCAAACGGACCATAATTTATATGCGATTTGGACAATCCATAATTAACCGAGAGGCAAAAAGCAAGTAAATTTTTCATGCTTAATGATATTACACATTTCCACAAGAATCCAACAAAACACTCAATTAATGAACCTACAGCACAATCTCAAAACTTCTACATTTAAATCTACCAAGGAGCTATAAACAATTAAACATTCTCAATCGTGAAAATCTAATATCTGTGACATTACATGGACTGTACTCTCAACAACATATTTGGCAATGCTCACTAAATTTCAGTCTGATGCCCTCGGTCGTCTCTTTCCCCATAATGCAACATCTATTTCTTCAGTTATCAATGAAATGACTAAGATACTACCTTCTCTTTGGCTTTCCATGCCAAGTACTTTGCCTTTTCTTGCTTGTATCTTCTCCATTCTCTCAAGGCTGCAAGGAGGACGTGCATTGAAACTGGCAAAAAGAATGGCTGTGCAAACAGAAGCAGACGGGTGTATAAGAGAATACTAAACGAGGGAATTACGATACAGGAGTCACAGCAATTCATGATACTCCACAAGCACATGAAAGTAGATAGGATTGAAAAAATCCGGCACCGTTTCGTTGGTGATATACAAACGATTTCCAAAATGTATGATATAACTAAAAACTCTGAGTTGCATCATGTCTATTTTTATTATCCAAAACTGGATCCTATACAATATCTAAAAACTGTTTATAAAGTTAATAGCCACGGAAAACAATAAAAACCATAGAATAGAAAAACATTTTTTTTTTCAGTTTTCAGAATATATATTTAACAGAATGTCAATACGATCCTACAAATTTGCTTTCTTTGCCTTATTATAAAATATGATCTGCAGATTACTCAGTAGAAACAGTGTTGAGGACATACCGAATAGACTGCAAAACAATGCTCAAACGAGTAATAACTAACAGACATGATAGATGGGTGAAAGAAGGCATCCTCCGCCATGGACCTCGCCTGCCTTGAGGAAACTGAAGAAAAAAAAGAAAAAAAGAATGGTATGCTATCTACTCATTAGTCTTTCATTGCTGATAAAAATTGTGGAAAGCAAATCTTCAATTATAGCTCAAAGCAAATAAGACACTAAAGTAAGGAGTAGAGACACACATACCAGCTGAGGCTTCAGCAACCCCTAGAGAGGCATTACTCTGAGCCAATTTTGCTGCCTCGAGAGAAAACTTTACCTGCTCACATAGATCACCACAAATCAAAAACACTTAATTCCAGGAATATGTCAGAAAACACAGCCTCGAAACAACAAGCTCGCATGAATAAACCAAAATTCCAGTAGTTCAAACAGAACAAGAATAACAGATCAGCACCAAAATTTGGAGGATTCTCAGCTTTGTTTAATCATTGAATAATCTCAAGTCTTATGACAAGTCAAGCTAGGTGAAAATTAAAATTCACACGCAAATTAACAATGCTTGAAGAATTTATAATTCAGCAAGCATCTAACATATATATAAATGCTTTTTTTATTCAATCAGTGCTCATATTGAGCAATTTCTTTCTTTTTGTCCTTTCTTTATACATTTACTCCCAGAAGATGGTAATGCATTTTCTACAATTACGTATGTAATAAATTCCTAAAAGTCAAGACCGATTGATCAAATTCGAAATTATCCCTTATAGCAGTTCAATAAAAAAGCAGCTATTTTGATGACTCACCTGTTTTCCTATTTCATCCATAATAATCATCCTTGGCAGTGACTGAACCTGAACAGAAAACCTCATCATACTTGTATCATGAATGAAAACCTCAGACTTAAAGGAAGTATTAGTGTTAATGTTGAACATACCAATCTAGAAAGAGACCCAAGTGTTGTGGCACATGAATGGAGATTAAAGCATGTATGCTGCCGTGACAAGACATCCAATTCCCTGCAGAAGAATGACTTTCATCAGAAAAAAAGACAATAAAATTTATTGGCTTCTTAGCTTTTAGAAACATCATAGAGTTGTGACTTAGCTAGCCAAAATCAATTGATTACACATGCCTTCAAATATTCCTCTAATAGATTCTACAACAACCTATACTTGTACATCAAAGGCAATCAACATCATAATTGCCATAAAATTTTAATTTCAAAAACTATTGAAGAAGGTTCAATTTGAGAAAGTACCTGATAAAATAAGTCAAATCCCAACACCCACAAACCCCACTAATCTACAAGGAAGTTTCTCTTACCATTCTGTGAAGCCTCTTTCACTAGATAAAAGGTGGAATGTGCCTGATGCTCCAACATACAGGTTATCAGATTTAAGACCAAAAAGCTGCCGGAACTGCCCCATGAAAACTTCAAAAACCTCATGAAGATCCTGTTTCACAATGTTCGTTCATCACTCTTGAGAAAATTAACTAAAGCTATTTGCAACAACTGAGCATGGATTCAAGTTATTTTAGGTCAAGAATAATTGGTAATAAGATACAACAAAAGCTATCACAACCACAATCATGTGACATAGCTTCAACAATAAAGCTGTTATGAACAAATTCTAGTTA
Organism: Bursera cuneata; assembly: GCA_026212285.1. Lineage (NCBI taxonomy): Eukaryota > Viridiplantae > Streptophyta > Magnoliopsida > Sapindales > Burseraceae > Bursera > Bursera cuneata. The sequence goes on along the minus strand of JANLJB010001896.1, from coordinate 49,619 downwards.
TTCATTACATGCACCTATCCCTCTAGTTGCAATTTAAAAAAATTGACAGTAAGATTCTTTTACACTTGTTTTCCATTCTAAACTTAGCAGAAGTCATAGTTAACAGTAACTTATTGGAAAAGGAAAAAAAAAAAAAGCAACAACAAGGTTGCTATGAAATTTTAAGCTTTCATACATAAATCAAAAATTTAAATCTCATTTTGAGACATGAATATCAATATAAGTGTAAAGAAAATAAATGGATAAACATCTAACCTCATAGGCCATTGTTACAGAATGCTCAGTTCCTGTATCCTTCAAACAGCTTCGAGGGTTCCAAACAATAATACCTCCCCACATCTAAAAGTTATCATCAGAAACATTTATAAGAATTAGGAAATTTAAGAAGAATATGAATTGACAAAAAACGAATATGATAATAATGAAAGCATAACGACTAACTGGAGATATAAAACTATTTGTTTTAGATATTTCTCCATTTGGAAGCCGTAAGAGAAGAGGGCACTCCTTTGCAGATGGTACATATCTGAAAGCATAAGAAAGAAAACTGATATTGTAAGCTTAGAAAGGAAAAAATGTTTCTTCTTGTATATTGCATCATATCTTCAGCATATCTATAAATAACAAACATTAAACAAATTGAGAAGCATTTGAAGATGATAACAAAAAACATAGATCCCTAATACCTATCTGTAATAAAAAATTGTTCTCCATAAACTTAAAATCTCATCAACAGAACATTAATTATAAATCCCTACCACCTGAAAGGCAAATTCCCAAGATACTCTCAAATTTTCACATCAGTGTATCTCCTCGTGTTTTTATATTTTCATTTTACATATTCTTATCAAAGAACATGAAATAAAATATGTCGATATACTGATATAAAATCTATCTATAATCAATATATATATAATCATGGTATAAAAACTAGATTTACGCATTGACATGAACAAATAGGTAAAAGGAGATCCAAGTAAAAGGATATACACCACAAATTGCAATATCTTAGATCGCCCGCCTGCTGCAATTGAAGTATCCAAGTGCCACTCATTTGAATTCACCTATTCAATGAAATAGAGACATTATTACTAATGATAATCGAATTCAAAGTACCTAATACCAGACGCAAAGTAAGCCATGATGGTGAAAAATCAATGAATATCTAACCACTCTCATACAAACATGTCCAAGCACACACAAATGCATACATACTATAAGGTATACTTCATTATGGCATTTGAGGAGTGGGGAAATTTAACAGTAACTGCTTCCAAAATTTCCAGCAATATATCAAACATAACTAGTCAAGAACTTAAAGGAACATACAAAGAAAGGAAGATCCTTGGTACTATAGATGTAGCTCTTCCACTTTTGATCCCAGTATGAGAATGATGATTTTGGAGTATGGTACAAAACCTAAAAAGTAAGAAGGAACAAAAAAATTGAAACCACAGTCAAAACCAGAATTTAAATTATTACAGTACCTAAATATAAATAATAAACAGTAGAAATAACATCTAAATAAGAAAGAAAAAAAAATCACCTGACTTTCTATACTTATGTTTGCAATAGGTTCCAGAACCTCAATTATTGGGGTCAACAAAGTTTCATCTATCCTTTGGAAATTCCTGCAGATTCAAGGGATAAAAGATGAAAAAATTGCTATGACACTTTGTGATAAAAATTTGACAAGGTGTCCAATCCATGCTTCTTGAGAATGTTTAGAATTTATCTACGAACTAAAACAAATAACTCTTCTTAACTTCACACTGAAGGAAGACCTATGAATTCAGAATTAAAACTGACCACATTAATTAGCGAATAAGCATTAACTATCGAATTTCAATTTTGGTCATATGCAAATGCCATGGAAGATTAGACTCTACAAGTTTGACTCCAAACAAGAATGTGCAAGATAACATTGAATTTTTTTTTATTTTTTTTTTCCATCTCAGTTTTAACAACCACAAGCCTATCATCCAACCATTTTACAGTAGCTTTGGTGTGCAGTAGCTTTGGTGTGATAGTGGTAAATAAGCATCAAACCATTTTATATAAGCCCAGACGTATGGTTTAAGATAAAATAAAATAGCCATCATTCGAGCAAGAAAACTTTACTATAATATCTCCACAATCTCAAAGATGGATTCAATTTATATAGCAAGGTTACAGAAATTCTATCATTGAGTACAATCTAAGGCAATAAGCAAACACGTAAATCCAAGCCTCAAACTTGAAGTTAAAAAACAATAAACTTGACTGCAAGCAAACTGGTACTACAACCAAACTCCATACCTTTTTCCTGGTCATATAACTAAACCACACACCCACCATTTCTTCATACATACAAATGAGAAGTTATTACAGAGAAAAACATTTATTCCATCTACATGAATCAGAAGCTAGTTGAAGAGAGACAACAAATACCGGTTAAAATTGTGGCAGAAGTTAATCCAGCACCATAAATTGTCTCTATTAAAAACTTTTCTCATTCAACTTGACTGAATAATAATTTGCCGCACGCAAACTAAGATAACAGAGTAAGAACAAGCATCATACCAATCATAAACCCAGTCTTTGGGATCGGCATTCAGCAAATTAAAGGAAAGTACAATCCTGCCGTCAGCGCCGACAGGCATGAACTCCCCATGAATCAACCCTTCCTCTCTCCCTCCATTCACAAACACCTTCACAAATATCTCAGCAACTCTCGACAGCAACTCTGTCTCATCCTTTTCAACTCTCCCAACAATCCACGCGTGCCTGTACTTCCCAACCACTGCCCTAACTCCCTCTCCACTGCCATTCACCACCACCACACTGTACGTGTTCTTCTCCTTCAAAACCGACTCCAAAAGCTCATCAACATCATCATCGTCATTTCTAGTCTCAACATCCACGGCACTGATTGCGCCACAACGGAAGTGACGATCGACTAGACTCGTCTGAGCGCAGCGAGAACCAGAGTCCACGGTGACGGAGAGCGTTAAGTTTTTAGTACAGGCACCGCATTGGGAGGAAATGGAGGTTAGTTTGGTAATTTGGTTAAGAATTGAGTGTTGAAGATGGTCAGGGTTCAGATTTGAATTGAAGTTCAAAAATACTGCTCGAAAGCGGCACGGGAATGACAATGATGGATTTGATTCAAGTTCCGATATCTCGCCAAACGGAAGCGCGGACCGATATATCTCCACCGATTTCCATAATAACGGAAAACCTGAACCGAATTACAGTTAAAAATTGAAATGAAGCGATAAGTGACTGTGAATAGATGAGTATGTGATTATTGTTATTACCTAGGAGGAAGGAGAACAGCACGGAGAACGTGAGGAAGAGCCGCTTTTTTCCCGGTTTCGTGGTGCGGAAACTTTTGAGGTCAGAGTTCGACGATGCCGCAGCTTCTGGTGGTTTATTATCGGAAGGTTCCGATATTTCGGGTGAGATTTCGGTCATTGTTCGAACACCGAAGATTGTTATTATTATTTTTCAGTTAAGAGCTTGAGCTCTACTCCTGTTGATCGATCGACGACAGCAAGCTGGAAGCTAAAGCGGGGTAGGAAACATTTGAGTTGAGTAAGTTAATATAGATTATTTATATTACTGTGCTTTCAAAGTCGTGTCTAGCCGTCTTAGCTCAGCCGGTAGAGCGCATGGCTTTTAACCATGTGGTCGNTGGGTTCGATTCCCACAGACGGCGTTTTCTTTTTTTCCTTTTTTTTAATAGTAACCTTTGTTTTGATCTAATCTCAAACAAAAAAATAAATTTATCATTTTCATCAACTAAACTTCAAAGATTTATTTCTTTTAACCAACTATTAATTTTAATCCTTAAAAATACATATTTACCCTTACTGAAATTTTTTTCTTTAATTTAAAAAAATGAAAATCTAAAAAGTAGAAATTTGTTTATTATGGAAGTATAATTTGTTTACTTTTTATTTATTCTTTTTTTATATTAAAATTAAGAAAATAAATTTTAGTAAGGATAAATATGTATTTTTTAAGGTTAAAATTAACAGCTGATTAACAAAAGCAAACCTCAAAGATTTAATTGATGAAAATGATAAACTTGTTTTCTACTTGTGATATTAGACCAANTGGGTTCGATTCCCACAGACGGCGTTTTCTTTTTTTCCTTTTTTTTAATAGTAACCTTTGTTTTGATCTAATCTCAAACCCAAAAATAAATTTATCATTTTCATCAACTAAACCCCAAAGATTTATTTCTTTTAATCAACTGTTAATTTTAATCCTTAAAAATACATATTTACCTTTACTGAAATTTTTTTTTTTAATTTAAAAAAATGAAAATCTAAAAAGTAGAAATTTGTTTATTATGGGAGTATAATTTGTTTACTTTTTATTTTTTCTTTTTTTATATTAAAATTAAGAAAATAAATTTTAGTAAGGATAAATATGTATTTTTTAGGGTTAAAATTAACGGCTGATTAACAAAAGCAAACCTCAAAGATTTAATTGATGAAAATGATAAACTTGTTTTCTACTTGTGATATTAGACCAAAACACAAAAATACTATTTGATATTATCATAATATTGAAAATTAACCAGTGAGTAGTTCCTCGGGAACATAAAATCAAAGTTCTGAGCCTGGCATTCTAAATATCATCTATTATATATTTTGCACTCATGATGTCGTTTACATGGGTTTGTAAGATTCAGGTGGATGAGAATTTGCAGCAATATTGCTTGGTCTTACAGGACAGGACAATACTTAGCACTAGATGATGTTATATTCATAATTGCAAAGTCAGTATCAATCCAAAGGTGCAGAGATTTTTGTTTTCTTCAATTGCTCTGCTATCTTATTTGCTTCAGCTTC
>JANLJB010001896.1:16883-44706 GCA_026212285.1 Bursera cuneata | reverse complement strand
GCTTCAGCTTCTGCCTTCATTGCTCTATCAGCTTGACTTCCAGCAAACTTCTCCCTGAAGAACTTCACATCCTCATCTTTCTGCACAATATAAAAAAAGTAAAAGAATTCATAGATTCAGCAATTGGGAGGCAAAAAGAATATGCTACTTGTGGTAATGAGGAACAAACAAGAAAGTTGGAATGAAGGGAATATATACCAATTCCTTAAATAAAGGAGATGGCATCCCAATTCTGTGACCAGCAGGTAGAATCTCCCAAGGTTTTCTTGCCCTTTCAAGATCTCCAGTTTCTTCGGAAAGCGAAAATTGTGTTTCAGTGGGCAAATTGAGCTGTTTCAGTACCTTGAATGTCAAAAGAAAAGCATTGGAATCTTGAGTAAAGTGAACACTTTGTGATAGCCATTAGATAAGTATTTTGCAGCCTGAAATGTAGAGAATGTAGGTAGCTGATGCATACTTCAAGAGAAAATGATGGCATGAAAGGTTCCAACAGAAGTGCTAGAAGATAAACTAGCCCCACTGAAGTTCTCAAAACAATAGAGCAGGAAGCTTGATCTTCATTGTAAAGCTTCCAGAACTGACTCTCCTGCATACCAGATCAGAAACATAACAGATGAAGAGTATATGAAGATAGAAAGGGCAATGATAAGTTTCACTAATACATTGATGGACTAATAATAATTGAGTTTTAGAAAACTTACTTGTAGATATGCATTACCCTCACTAGAGATGCTCATTCCAATTCTTAATCCTTGCTTTAGTTTAACCTGTGTCAAGTTCAAAAAAGATAATTTCCCTTCATTTCTAAATGCATACGGCACAAAGGAGTGTTCACCGGACTCTGAACAATGGAATTGAAAAAGTACAAAATTTGTCATTTCATAATTTAATCACCTTTTCCATGGTTTCTATGTATTGATCGATGTAGTTACCAATTTTTTCTTGCAACACCTTTGTCAAGGGATGTAAATCTGCCTCTGGAGCATCAGGAATGACAGATCCATATCCTCGTCCTGAAAAGGAAATAATCGCCGAAATGTGTAAGGAAAGGTTAGTAAGGCATGCATGAAATATTGAAGTTTTCATGGAATGCTTTTTACCGGCAGAATCTTAAAACGTGGAAACAGAAGAAAATAACAGAAACGTGATATAAAGCCTTATTATACATAAGATATAATGGACTAGAAGTGCTGGAATATCTACATCTTAATGCCCGCCAAGCCAGACATGAAATTCTTGAATTATTATCTAAGAAAGTAATTGAAGGACTTGATTTTTATAGGCGGCTAACTAACCCGGGGGTTTGACAATGAAGCTCAGTACTCGATTTATAAAATTGCCCAAATTATTCAGCAATTCAGTATTTAATTTTGCTTGGAAGTCCTCCCACGTAAACACTGTGTCTGAGACCTAACCAACACAAATCCATCTGAATCAGCGACTAGTATCTAACTAAAAGCTGATAATTACATAGTAAAGTCATTGAACTCACCTCTGGCCTGTTTGTTAGCAAATAATATCGCCACACTTCAGCAGGAATTTTTGTATCTTTGGCATCGTTGCTAAAAACTCCTACGCCCTTACTCTTGGAGAACTTTCCTGTAGTATAATCCAGATTTAATCATGCATAAACTATATAAGAAAATGTACTTTATTTAAATAATTAAAGCATCGTAGCATTAAAAATATTTGCAATTTTATATCAAGACAACCAGTTTGCATTGGCGATAATACCTGCTTCATAGTTTAGATATTCTGTGACACTAATGCTCTTCATCAGGGTCCAGTTTTCTCCAGTTCCAAGAAGTGTAGATGGAAACATCACCTAGAATCATACAAGAGCAAAAATATATCATAAACAAAACAAAATCCAATAATTAGTATATTAATCATAAAGTATTTTCTAACCAATATATATGTAAACATCGAGCCAATTTATTAGTTTTGCATCAAATGTTTTAAGGCATCAGATTCTGCTAGTTTCTTCCTACATAAACTATAATTGTCTAAACTCAATTCACGGATCCATTGCACACGTTATCCCTCCTGATAGAATTCTTACTAGTTTCCTTTCTCAAACTCAATTGCACTAGTAAGAAGATTAGTAACACACTAGTGAAGAGAAAAATTCTTACCGTATGGAATGGTACGTTATCCTTGCCCATAAACTGATATAGCTCCACATTTTCAGGGTTCTTCCACCATTTTTCCCACTCAGGAGTATAGCATGAAGTAATGGAGATATAACCAATAGGTGCATCAAACCATACATAAAAGACCTAAATATCATTTGATTGGAATGTTGATCAATATAAGATGAGAAAGCAAAATATTGCTGTATAAGAAAAGGGTCATTCTCAAGATTCAAGAAGTACGGAAAATTTCTTGCCAACCTTATCCTTAAAATTTTCATGTGGAACAGGAACACCCCATTTAAGATCTCGGGTAATGCAGCGAGGTTTCAGCCCTTCTTTAAGCCATGCATATGTCGCTTGCACAGCATTCTGGCTCCAAGAACCTGCAACTGACATCTTATTGATATATTCTTCCAGCTTATCTTTAATTGAGGGGAGCTCCAGAAACAAATGGTTTGTATCACGAATTCTTGGAGTCTTATGACAAACCTGTTGATAATACAAGGTGACATATTAAACAAAACATGTTTTGACACCTATGTTCAAAATTTCTAATTAGCAAAATCCATAACAAGGTTAAGTCAACCAAATTCTTGTGAGAAGTCATTGTACAGAAGAAGTTAGAATCGTATGAGATGAGAGGGTATGTGTACCTTGCATCTAGGATCTTTGAGTTCTGTTGGATTCAACAGTTTTCCACACTTTTCACATTGATCCCCACGAGCAGAATCATAATTGCAGCCAAGTGTTGGACAGGTGCCTTCCACAAGCCGGTCAGCTAAGAAACGTTCGCATGAATCACAGTAAAGCTGCACCATTTTCCAGATTAAAGTTTATCGAAGTGTAAAATACTTCCAGGATTTGTAATGGAACAGAATCACCCCAGGAAAGCTAAGAGAATTGTAGTCATTGAAGTTGGAAGTACAGTAACACCTGTACAAATGCATAAAACCAACATAATTACATCCTAGCGTGGCACAACTACTGACCTGCTGCATTGTGTTTTCGGAAAGCCAATTGTTATCCAACAACTTCTTGAAAATTGCTTGGCAAACTTCACTTTGCTGAGGGGTTGATGTCCGTCCAAATTCATCAAAACTTATGTTGAACCAATTGTATACTTCTTTATGTATTGCGTGATATCTAAGCAGGCAGGAAGCACAAGGTTAAACCCAAAAAAAAAAAAAAAAAAAAAAAAAAAAAAAACAAAANAAGCACAAGGTTAAACCCAAAAAAAAAAAAAAAAAAAAGCAGAAGTTTAATTAATTTCCTTATTGGTTAAACCATTTAACTAGATGAATCCTTTCCTTAAAGCCAAAAAGCTAAAATGCGGTAGTGAAACATAGAGGTTATATGTATCTATAAATTAACTTGGCCATAGCTTTTAAATTAAAGAAGCAGCCATGGAACCGAACAACAACTTCAAGAAATCAGAGTTGAACACCAGTCCTCTGCCATAAAATTATTGTAATAAAACAATAACAATTTATTATTTAATCCCTAAAACTTAAACTATGTTCACTCATGGTTGACCCGTATAATACTCGGTCCTTGTTGAATTTTCACTTTTAGTTATTTACCGAACCGATCAACATTTACCAGGTCAAAGAATATGAACTTGAAAAGCATTAATTTACCATGCTTCAGTTCCTCAAATTTGAGGTCCTTCTTGAATTACAACATGTATGATATATCCACCTCGCATCAAATTCTACGTTTGATTATTCTGAACATACTAATTACTATTATCCACTCTACATATAGACAAAATCTCAGTCGTTTGATCACACTCGTTTGTTAGTACATGAACTAAGTAAAATAATGCATATCATTCTTCTGCGAAGTAAAGTTAAGTGGTTAACACTTGTAAAATAAATCTATCAGGATTTCAACAAAATTCTACTGTCTTCATAATCGTTTGATATTGCAAAAGCAAAGATGTCTTCATATATATATAAAAATTTTACTTATCACAAATCTCTTGTGGGGTACAGTTCTCCTCCATAGCCTTAGTCTCAGTTGCTGTGCCATACTCATCAGTCCCGCATATGTATATAACATTATAGCCACGTAGTCGGCAATAGCGAGCAAAGACATCAGCACTCAAAACACCTGATATAACAAAAAAATTAAAACAAAATAATTATATGTTACATATGAACAGAAAAAAAAAAAAAAAAAAAGCAAGCAAAAGAGAGGTAGGAAGGAACTGTATAGTTTATTTACAGCCGATGATGTTGCCAAGATGAGGCACGTTGTTCACATAAGGCAAGGCGCTGGTGATGAGTATGTTTCTCTTTCCGGGTATTGGTAACTTTTGCTCTTTCTGGTTTTTGTCACTCTCTTGTTGTTGATCTTCCATGTTGTGATCTTTGCTTCCTATCTTTGTTTGAGAGAAACCAGCAGAGACTTTGCAGGTTAAACGTTACAGAAAATTTTTCAGAAAATAATCATAAGTTCATGGTTATTTAAAATTCCTATCTTTTACTATTATGGGATGTTCAATTTTGTTGTTAAACCTTTGTCAAAAACTTCCCTTCAAGTTTACATATGAGAAGTTTTATATTGTCTAGCAAATGCTTGGAACAGACGAAATGGAAGAGTTTGCTTGACAAAAGTTGTTCTAGTTTTCTGTTTTTAATGAGAAATTCCACCTTGGTTTTGCCCACTAGTTAAAAGAAGAATAAAAAAGGAGAGTGGAAGATTCTCAGAATCGGTACCCACCCACCACTTGGTTATCACAGAGCTTGTTTAGTAATGCTTCGTGGAATCTATTTGGGTGATGAGTTGGACTGTAACTTCAACTTAGTGACCTTTACGCAAAGATGGAACTTTATTGGTGGGTAAAATTTTTTAAAAGCCATTTATTTTTCTTTTTGAAAGATAAAGTTAATAATATTATTTGATACTTAAAATTCGAGCATATTAGACTTTTCCCATATTCTTTTTATCTAGTTCAAAAAGACTTTCTCAAGTGAGGGAAAAGTTGATCCAGAAGCACCAGAATTACGCTTACTTCAATTTATAATTCTCTGATTTTCACACTTTACTGTTAATTCATCCGCTAGGAATTCATTTCTCAAACTTTATAACAACCAGCAATCATCATAGGCCACATAGGCAAGAGAAATGCCCCTATAACATGGCTTGCCAGACATAAGGGACGTAGTCTGCCCTCTATCTATTGCACCGTTTCTGCAAATTTAGTTGGTGCCATAGACCAATCAGAATGACATAAGAAGTTATAGGGTCATGAGACAGAGGACTAAAAGATATAGAAAAAATATAAATATAAATATGATATAAGAAATGAAAATTCTAAATAGGTCACTATACAAGACAGATATATATTAATCTTTACTGTTAATATAACGTATGTAGGATAAATTTTTTTCATAGGGAAATAAAAGTGTCAAGTGTATCTTAATATAAATCTTAATAAAGTCAAATATAAATCAAAAGTATATATATAAAGATATGATAAACATAATTATCAAGGTAATAATATACGATATAATATCTCGTTTTACGTTATATTAAAAATATAACATCTATTAAATTACAAAAAGCCCATTTAACATATCTACGTAATCTTTAAACAAATTTACATAAAGTCTCAATTTTACGTATGTCTATCTCCTAATAATTCAATTTTGCCATAGCCATCACGTATCACATTTGACTATGGTTTTATTTTATTTTTTTCGCTTGCATTATTCAATATTAAGCCCCTTTGTTCCCTCCTATTTTGCAACGGTCATAAACTACCTCTAAACCTTAAACACGGGAACTGAAGCCTTTGCTTCCCTTAAAGATTATGTGCTTGTCTACATATCCGAAGCACATAAAAGCCCTCCTCTTAGCCTCCAAGGAGAAGGCAACTATAACTAGAATACATGCTTTTATGATTAAAACTAATCTCTCCACGCATGGGAACTCCATTGCCCAACTCATAGCTTCGTACGCTCGTATTAACAATATGATGTCAGCCCGTAAACTGTTCGACGAATTGCCTCAACGAAGTGTAGATAGCTTCAATGCAATTATCATTGCATATTCTCGAAAAGAATCCGCCAGTGAGGTTTTGGGTCTTTACAATCAAATGATAAAAGAAAATGTCAGACCTGATAGCTCGATTTTCACTGTTGCGCTCAAGGCCTGTGTGAGATTGATGGACTTGCAAATGGGAGAGGAAGTTTGGCGTAGAGCAGTGGATTCTGGTTATAAGAATGACGTGTTTGTTGGGTCATCTATATTGAATTTGTATGCAAAGTTTGGGAAAATGGATGAGGCTTCCGTTGTCTTTGATAAGATACAAAGAAAGGACCTTGTTTCTTGGAGTTCTATGATTAATGGATTTGCATATAATAGCCAGCCACGTGAAGCGGTTGATATATATAAAAGGATGCAGAAGGAGGGTATTGAAGGAGACGAGATTGTGATGCTGGGGTTGGTTCAAGCTTGTACTGATCTTGGGGACTCAAAATTGGGTCTCTCAGTCCACGGATATATGATTCGGAGAAGTCTTGACGTGGATGTAATAGTTCAAACCAGCCTTGTTGATATGTATGCTAAGAATGGACATTTGGATCTTGCTTCTCACGTATTCAAGAAGATGTCCCATAAAAACATTGTTTCTTGGGGTGCACTAATTTCTGGTTTTGCACAAAATGGTTTAGCAGGAAATACACTTGAATTGTTGGTGAAGATGCAGAGTTGTGGGTTTGAACCGGATTCAGTGTCTCTCGTGAGTGCACTTTTGGCTTGTGCACAAATTGGTTTTCTAAGATTGGGCAAGTCCATACACGGATATATTATGAGGAGGCTTGATTTTGATCAAGTTTTAAGTACTGCATTAATTGACATGTATTCAAAATGTGGAGCATCATCTTGTGCACGTACCCTTTTTGACTGGATGGATTCTAGGGACTTAATCTCTTGGAATGTGATTATCGCTAATTATGGGATTCACGGACATGGAAAGGAAGCTCTATCACTCTTCCTACAAATGATAGAAACGGAGCTAAAACCAGATCATTCTACTTTTGCATCTCTTCTATCAGCTCTTAGTCACTCAGGACTAGTGGAAGAAGGTCGACACTGGTTTGATATCATGGTAAGTGAATATAATATTCGGCCAAAAGATAAGCATTATGCTTGTATGGTTGATCTTTTGGCTCGTGCAGGACTAGTAGAAGAAGCTCTTGAGCTTATTGATTCCATGAACGATGAACCCGGGCTTGCTGTTTTGGTTTCCCTCCTGTCAGGTTGCTGTAATCATGGGAAGTTGTTGATTGGAGAGAGGGTGGCAAAGAAGGTCCTTGAGTTAAGTCCAGATGACTTGGGCATTCATGCTCTGGTCTCAAACTTCTTTGCAATGGAGGAAAAGTGGGATGAGGTAGCTGGAGTAAGGAAAATAATGAGGAAGACAGGGATGAAGAAAGTACCTGGCTGTAGTGTAGTTGAAGTAAATGGAGAGCTCCATGCATTTATCATGGAGGATAAGAGCCACCATCAATATGGAGATATCATGTGTATATTGGATAAGTTGGACCAAGAGATGAGAGCAAAGATCGAGTATTGCATGATCTGAAAAGAGAGTGAATAAAATGTGTTGCAGAGAATTTTATATTGCTATTATCCCTGAGGAGAACCAAGAATCATATTGATAAAAAGAAACCGGAAGAGAGTAAGAATAGCCTTTGAGGCTTGAAGCAACCAAGTTCACCTCCAAACTAGTGTGCAGAGTTGCAAGAATTTGCCCTTTTGGTGGTGGGCTATATGTCGGGGCCGATACTTCAAGCCAAGGTTCCATAATCGGATGAAAGAACTATTCTCTATTTCTAAGACTGGCTCCTCTGAGGGGAGTTTGTGAACTTATATCTCAATCCTAGACTGATACTTTAAGGAGTCTGAGCACTTGAAGGAACCATGCGAGCTAAAAAGGTGAATTATTTCAAATGAACTTTAGCTGCAGATTCAACCAATCCATATTCATCCAAGAATACTGGCAGAGTTTGTGTTTTTCTATAAGCTAACACTTTGCCCATGTGGCCATGCCACCCACACATCGTGGTTTCTTGCAGCCACATTCAGAACTTAATTCTCGAAACTCAAAGGACCTAATCTGCGAGTCATATTAACTGTAAGTTCTTCTGAACTATAATGGGTTTTACTGTCTTTTTCACATTCTCTTCTGGATGGACTTTCTGCCATTCATTGAATTTGGGAACTTGGGCAGTTATCTAGTTTCTGGAGCACATAGAAGATGGACATGATCCGCAACCGACTTCTGCAAATGGTCCAATTTACTCTCCAAGTTTTTGTGGGGTGTGACTTCTGTAGCTTGGGATTTCTCTACCGGCATTGAACATGAAGAATATGTGCAGAATTTATCTTGTAAAGGATTCATGTCTACTCAAATTGGGATCCATTGAAGATTACTGCAATATAGTGGAGCACATTTTGTAATATAATTTTTTCTTGTAAAATCCGCCTCAAACATTTATATATAAACAATGTAGTACGTCAAATAATAATAATTTGTAAGTAATTTCCTACTTGAAAATCGCACTGCTGATTCATTTACTCAAATGTATTTGTGAGGAATGCTAATAGTTTCGAAGCCTGATAAGGTTTCACCACGGCAGCACAGCTGCTTGCAGTTATATTATTTGTTTCCTGCACTCAATACGACAATCGTTTCAAACTAATCTGGACTGATGCAGTCACTCAAGAAACAAAAAATGAGCAATATCCGATCATTCCAAACACTGTTACACCTGTTAACTGATAAGAACATGGCAAATCTAATTTGCTGTATCTATTGAAAGCAAATTCAATATCAACAAGAGGGAAACACAGATGCGCAAACTAAAATTTCTAGATTCAGAGAATTACAAAATTTTCAACACTGGGTAGCCAAAGCACTCCCCTGGCCTGAAAAAAGTTACTTGGCCCCTTCCACTCCTTTATGAAGCACCAACCAATGGCCATTTCCATGAAATTTTGGAGATGTTTATTCAACATCGCCATTGACAAAAAAATAATTTTCAAAACTAGAATTGTTGGTGTCTTTCAAAATTTCCTTTTCCCTGATATCCTAGAGCCTAGTTTGAAGATTTTGGTTTTCTTCTAATAAACGGTCATATTCAAGTAGTAGATCAGCAGATTGTTTCTGGAGGGCGATGACATGGGCTTCAGCAGTTTCAATCTTCTTGTCCTTGTCCTTAGATTCCAACTTTAGCTTCTTAAAATCCTCCGATAATGTTGAAAGTTCTTCTTGCAGCCGCTTCAGCTCCTTGGAAGCATTCTCTTCCTTCTCTTTAAGCTGCTTCTTTTCTTTTTGGAGCCGTTCAACTTCCTCTTTTGAAGATCCCACACTACTCCTCACCTGAATCAGCTTTGTAAGATAATGGTGCATACGATCAATTAGGAATCCCAGAAATAGGGTAAAACCTGCCAAAAAGAGAAAGGTTCAGGATGTCAATAAATTCATGACAGTTAAAAAAAAAGGATTAAAATGATAAATATGTTTTCTAGAATTATCGTAACATGCTCAGACATCAAAATCAATAACATTATGGGTTGATAGTTGTGCTTCCCTCGCAAATGCCACGTACTAATAATTGGATGTTTCCAATTGATCTAGGAAAACACGTAATCAACTTAAAGATTCCTCGATTTGTTGTATGATAAAAAAGCTTGCAGAGAAACATGATGGCTAAGAATGTAATACGTGAAATCAACAAGCACAGAAAATCTCAAACTGGAGAGAAGCACTCCACAACCCATGAAGGGTTATGTGAAGTTTGGTTCATGAGCCTATTTACAACTGTTTACAGTTAAAGAGATGCGATGTAATGTAACTGCATTATTTTACAACTCAACCAGGAGGAAAAGACTAGAACAACAAAGAAAACAGGAGTATTGACACATTTGAGGGACTCTCATCGACAGGACAAAAATGGTAGCTAAATTCATTTCTTTGACAATAATCACAGTTTTATGAACCCTAATGAAATTGGAGTTAGCAACCAGGAACCAATTAACTTGCAAATCATAATGAAAACTTCTGTAAAGTTCAGCGAATAAACATTCAGCATTTAGCACCCAAAGTTTCTAGCCTCTTGGTCTGCAATGACTACAATTGTTATAGTGCTTTTCACATGGTTAGTCAACAGCATGAATGAAAGATCAAGTTGAGCAGAGATTACATCCTCTGAGACCTCCATAATTTCTATAAATAAAGAGCCAGACACCATTCTTTCAAGTACATAAGCTTACTTAACTGCTCCATATGTTCCAAAATTATAAAATATTAATACAACCATGTTAGCTGCACATATCATCTTGTGCTGATGTGAACTAACTGTAACAATTTTCGGTCTAGAAATACAAAATTTTGTCTACTACGAATCTCACAAAGAATTCAACAACTAGTCAATTTCAGAATCAACCAAATTCAACATGAATCCATTAGACACAAGAGACGATGATCAACCAAGTGACTTTTGCTGTTGCATCTTTGTATGTGGCTGCCATTTTCAAAGCAATATCTGGAAATAATTGCAGAGAATAATACAAACAAACAATTGCATGCAACTAAGCCAACAATCCATCAATATCCAAAACAAGTAACATATGTCAAGAATAATGGTGATTGTGATTGAACCATGAGTTCGATCAAGTAAACCTATCCTCAGCAAACTCATGTATAGATAATTACTTAGTATGACATTTATGTCTAAATTCTAAGTCAAAGAGCTGTTAAGGATGTGCTACCATCACTTAAGAATAATATGAACCTTATGCAAAACCACCTAATGGTAAAATCATGTATCCACCAGTCAAGGCCAATGGAAGGCTTGCAAATCATTTAATAACCGAAAGAATAGCTAAAAATTGAGTCCAAATACCAGACTAAGATATTATGCAGCAGAGGCAAATCAGTAATTGATACTTAGAAGGAGATCTGGTAAATGAGAAAACCTTTGAAATTAGTGGCATATATATTTTAATGATTTCATATGTATAATAATAACTTTCACAAAATTGAAAGATATGAGGAATCTCACACATGTTTCATTGATGGAGAAAGTTGTATAACACTTTTCTTTCAGTTTTCAGCAAGAAAAAGCTAAATCGCTCAATCTACACAACAAGACCTTAGTTTATGGACGAGTATAAGTTCTTCCATTCTCCTCCATCATCAACTAAACTCCTCCACCTAAGGCATACATCTTACACTTAAGATATACCATCACATTTACCAGTCCTAATCTTCAAGGTGCAAGCCACCCCATATTTCTGATTTCGGACCTGGAAGTTAATAATTTTCTCTTCACAAATCCGAGACCTCGACTGTAACATAAGATCATATGGTCGACATATCTTCTATTGTTAAATAAATACTCTAGTCCATTAAAACACCATCTTTACTTTTCTTATATTACAACTAGATGATGTCTACATCAGCATAATACATGATTTATTAATTCAAAAGCACAATGACAGTATCATTACATAACCATATGAGAACCTAAATGAGGCACAAATACAAAACTCTTACGAACAAATCATTTTAAAAAGAATTTAAAAAAAAAATACTGTTTAAAGAGCAGAATCATACCAATGAGTGAAGCCTCGAGCAAGTGGGTTCTCCATAGAACCTGATCCATAGGCGACATGGTACCAAGCTTTGCACCTTTGTTCTGGATCTTTATAATGCTCATAAGGCTTGAAATGAGAATCACAGACATGGTACCAGCAATAGTTTTGACGGTAGCTGGACCCTTCCCCATCTTCAGCTGATCTAAACTCTTTATCACAAGCTCTCTCAATGGCCCAATGTTTACCAATAGAAGAAAAGCCAAAGCACCCTCAGCAAATAGAACCAAGAACAACAACTGAATCATATCTGCTTCTACAACAAAACAATCTCCACCTAGCTAACAACTGTTAAAAAACCCCAAAAAAAATCCCTTTTTTTTTATATCTCAAGGTCTATTATATCTTCTTCAAGAGAAGAATGAAACCATCCAGAAAGAAAAACAATCTAAATGGAGGATTCTAAGCTTACAGATCCAACTAAGCGGCATTTCTGCAGATGTTCTTCAGTACTTTATATGACACCAATGACAAAAACTAAACCATCTCCACTTGATTACACACAGTAAAATAGAAACAAAACAAAAAAAAAAGTGTTGTAATTGTTTTAAAATCTGAGATTGAAAACAAAACAAGACAATACAGAAATACCCACTAAGAGAAAACCAGGTTTTATGTTTGGGAAAATGAGGAGTTTAAGGCCAAAGATCTGTGCAATTAGCCGTGAGGAGGAAAGGAAGCAGCTTCTTTTAGAAAAGCCATTTTTTTTAATTAATTTTATTGTCGTTAGTGGGGATTACTATTAGTTGAGTGGTGTAAATTCCTTTGCAAATACGTTTTGCTTTTGCTTAGTTAATCTTTTTGCAATCGCATGATTGGAGCCCAAAAGAAGGAACGGCCAACAGTCAAAAAGTAAAAACAACATGCAATGGGATTAAAAAGGGAAAAAATTTTAAAAATTAGATAAATAAAAAGGGTATCTAAGGGAGAGAAGCTTGAAAAAAGGAAATGATAGGCAGAGAGAATAGATTAAAATCAATCAGATGTTCAGCTGCTACAGATGCTAAGGCAGTGTTTGGCTTGGCTGTGAGTGATATGATTATTAGTATCTTAATATGTCTTTGTTGCTCGTTGGAAGAGAATGAGTTTACTGTTTTTACTCTGATTTGCTTTTGGCTTGGAAGTGTTGTGGCAGCCTCTGATGTAAGAGAAACGGAGCAACACGCTGGAAGTACTTGACAACTGGACAATCAGAAGAAGTTGCTAAACTGCACATCTCCCTAGTTTCACGCTCAACAAAGCAACACAACACTTCTTTGTCTTTCAAAGTGCCCAGAAACTCCCCGTCTTCGTTGTTACGGTAGTAGCTCAATTTTGTTTTTTATTCGCGTTACCATTATATAACATTATTATTTATAATTTGTGATATAAAATTAAGATATAAATTTTAAGACATAATTTGTGATATAAAATTAAGATGTAATTCTTCCAATCCTCATGTTTAACGAGTGATACCCTCATCAAATTTGACAAACGTTCTTATTCTAAAGTATCTAAGTTCAAGTTTAGATAAACAATTAAAAGAAATTACAGTTTTATTAAATTTTAAAATAGTCACCATAATTATTTGGTTAAATTGTATAATCCCCTTTAGGGAATATTCAATAATAATATTGTTAAAAATGATTTTGAATAATTATAAATGGTTTTTCTTTTCCTAATTCTTTTTTTTTTTTGGTTATTCTTGATAGAGTGCATATGAATGCAAAATCATGTATAACTTGCAAGACACTTTCTTATGATTCGTATCATAACATAAGCAAGTTCAACAATTCTAATCATTTCACATATTATTGGTCGGTCGTGAAACATGATTATGGACATAGAGAACATTTAATGAAACTTAAATGTTACTTGAAGTCGCAATAACCATGTAGAATTTAACATAGGCCAATCTTCACTTTAAGCCCAAAACTACAAAAGCCCATAAAAAAAGGTGGGTCACTGCTGGGGTAATTGCAGAATATGGCAAAATGTATGAGCTGTCATTTGATTTGTCAACTTTGGCATTTTGACCTAAAATTTAAATCAAATTGCACCGTAGGGTCAGAATCGCAACAATTTAGCCAACGAGTAGAAATGACCTTGTCAATTGGCCTTGACTTGACTTCTCTTATTTGACCTTTTCACCTAGAAAATCAAACATTACTATCTCAACAAAAATGTTGAATACCTAACCTCCCAAGTTTCAAATTCAAATAATTTTTAATTTTCTGAAAATGGGTTTTAAAAACTCAATCGACACAAATAAATCGAACTCCATTTTAAGTATAATCTCGATGAATGAAAATATTAAAACCACTATAATCTGTGATCGATCGGTATTTTAATATAAGACATAAAATATTTTTTTATAAACCCATTTGAGGAATGACATCCCTACCAACTTTATAGTTTAAAAAATAGACGCATATTCCATGCACACAACAATAATGATAATGATAATCATTAAATTAATGGCTCAATTACTAAATAACTTATGCTTAATAGTGGGGTTTTGCATTCATGCAAGCATAATTATTTTAGGTATGGATTGATAAAGTATATGATAATACAATTGGCTCAAACTCTTCGTATGAAGATGGCCACTAGTTCAAAAAGACAACTCTTTAAAGCTATCAATTATGCTTCTAAAAGTTGACGCATTCATTAGCTTGATCTAATGTGGTTGAGCCATTATTGGCAAGCCCAACTTACACGTCATATCATTTCACCTCGAAGCAATTGGGAGTTGGAACCCCAATCTCAATAAATGTATAATCAGCTTTGACGTTAACTTGGTGGCAATTGTGTGCTTCTTGCGGGGTAAGGTATTCTCTACCACCAAACCCCAATTGTGTTGGGAATAGAAATTAGAAAATACTTTTGTTTTAGGTAAATGTTCACGGAAAGCAAAACGTTTCCAGAAGCAAAAACCTCTCTTTCTCAACTCTCAAGAAGCAAAATCATGGAAAACAAAACGTTTTCAGAAGCAAAGGAACACATGCAAATGTGCAATATTTTCTCAAGGCAGGTGCCAACTTTCAAAAACAAGTAATTGGTTGACTTGGACTAGCTTTTGTTACCATTTGAATAACTATTTGTTGTAGTGTAATCATAAATATATAAAGTAGTGCATGGCACGTAGTTGTAGGTGTAAATGTAAGCAAGTTGTAATATGATCTGTCAAAGAAACCGGCCGGCCATCTATTGTTTTTATTTGAAAAGTTCTTAACACATAATTATGACATAAAGTTTCAATCAAAAAGTTTTTAAATTTTTTAATCAAAAATGTGTCCACCGTAGTAGTTTCTCCCTTGACGTGCTGAAATTTTTGACAACAACCCATAAACTAAATTTGCAATATTATTCATATGATTTACAAGTCTTATTCTTACATATAATATACACTAATCTATGATATATTCAATCTTGTTACACGTTTGTTTACACCACCAAGTTACCTAACAAGTAATTTGATACATTTATTCGTCAAAACTCAATGTTTGATTAGTTGTTAAAAAATTAGAGTTTGATTATTTATCAAATCAATTTATAAAATTTGGTTACGTATTCGTATAATTGTGCATATAACCAAGTTTAAAAATAATATTTTAAAAATTAACCAAATTTTAAATATTTTGATCGACTTATCAACTAAGAGGTTGGTATCTCACCCGTTAATATATAAGGATTGATTAGTGATTAACATATCAATTGTTACTAGTTGATGGATATAATAACACTTTTTAACATTCATAAGCTTGTCAAGAGTGTAATTAAATAATTTTTGTTTAATTTAAAAAAATTATTTTTATCGTTAAAAGTTTAAACTAGAAAATAATTTAACACGTTAAAAATAAAAAATATTATAATTTGATTATTTTCTATAACTTAGTGGGAGACGAAAAGAGGATTGGGTTAAAAATTGAAAAAAAAAAAAAGAATTTAAATATAAAAATTAAAACAAAAAGAGAAACAAACGGTAACTTGGAAGGGCTGGACGGTGAGGAGAAGTGTTTCAACCGAAGCAGACAAAAACACAACGCAAGCAAGCTTAGAAACAGGCTTGAGCCTAAGCTAAAGCTTATGCTTATTAACCGCGAAGAAGAAAGGCAAGACAAGGTGCAGCTTTATCAAAATCAAAAGCAGCCGCCACTAACTGTAACGGCGTTAAGTGATGGCCCCATTTGCCAACCACCATTTATGACCAAACCTCCCTTTAGCCACACCCAATTCCGTTTCTCTCACTTCTTTCTTCGCAACTTCATTGGACGCTTCAACTCTCACTTGCCCTGGAAACAATAATTTTAGTTTTGGAGATAATGTTTCAAGTTTTGACGGAAGGTCACGGCGACTTGGTGAGAGTGACATTTGAAACTCAGAAGAAACAGAGATTTTGGTTTCAAAGCGAGAGAGAGGGAGAATGGTCAAATATTACCAGTCAATGGTTGATAACCTTCTCTCGCCCTAGTCTTTCTTTTTAAACCCTCCATTTTATTTATTTTTTCTCTTAGAAAGCAAGCCTCTGTTTCTCTCTCTCTCTCTCTCTCTGTCTCTCTTCTGAAGGGTTTTGAAGACGAGCTCGATTTTTTTTCTGGGTTTGTTTATCCGCTTAATTTGAAAGATTATTATTGTTCATATCTGGATAGTTGGCCTTTCCTGGTTTGCTGCAGACTGCAAAGAGAAAATGGCAGTAAGTTCCATATGTTATCTTCATTTTTCTTCATTTTTTTTTTCTGCTTGCTTTCTGAAAAAACTCCGAAGATTAGACAATTGAGAATTTTGTTTTTGTTTTTTCTTTCTTGTTTGAATTTTTCTGAGAAACAGAGAGATTAAGTTGAACTAAGCTGTGGAAGTCATTTTTGGTTCGGTTTTGAAAGATTTTTTTTTTCCTTCTTTGTTTCTGCTGAGAGTCATTTCGCATGATCTAAAACAAGAATTCTGTAATTGTTGATAAGTTAATAAGAGTCTTTTGATTTTTGATTTTTATTTTTTGTTAAGATAATGATCTATTGGAATTATGATTGAGATTATTGTATTGAATTATTGGTTCTTGGACCGTATGTTGATTTAACTTAACGTGTTTCGTTTGATGGCAATGCTGAATTTTTGTTTATAATTTGAATTATGAAGTTTTATGAGAACATTGGATGTTCTGGTGATCTGGTTTTCTTTTTTTGTTTCGGATTTATGGTTTTGAATTGTACGTGAAATACTGATGAGCTGGATGTTTAATCTGCAGTTGCTTATGAGATGTCTTTGTTTGAACTTTAAACTTGATATTTGGTTCGATAATGCGGTTGCATCACAAAAAAAAAAAAAAAAAAAAAAAAGGCAATTGCTAATTTTAATNATAATGCGTTTGCAAAAAAAAAAAAAAAAAAAAAAAAAAAAAAAAGGCAATTGCTAATTTTAATGTTTGAGTTTTTTGGTTTAAATGCTTTATGATTTTTACTGAACATAAAAAGTAGAAAGAAATCAAGTAAAAATGGAAAGAAGGGAAATTAACATAACCTCATCAAACTTCTTGATTGATACCAATCCTGGCCTAAAAATTCAAATGTTTGATTCAGCATGTACCACTCATGTTTATTGCAATACAAATTACTCTGAGCTAGTTTTTGAAAGGATATATTGTTCATTTTGAAGATCTTTATGCTGGGTTTCAGTACAGCCATGCAGTTCGGTTCTGCTGTTTGTTGTATTGATTGGTGGAACATATGTCTGGGTTGTGATTAGTTGACAATGTCTCATTCAAGCGTCCAGGTTTTCTGTTGGGAAATTATTTAATTTATTTGAGTTGTAATGTGACTACTTCATTCAGATATTTTATGGAAGAACACTGAATTTCTTTACTTTTTTTAACTACTTTATCTTATGCAAGTCATTGTATTCTGCTCTGTTATATCAGAGTTATTTGCCTCTTTTCATCTTTAATATAGAGAATGTCGATAGTCGAAAATACCAAAATCTAGCTGTTGGGTCCACTGAATTTGAAGTTGAATACTTTCTAAATTCGCATTAACTCAGGGATAAAGGAAAATAATTGCTTGTGTTTCTTGTGTGATGTCATTTCATGCTTGCCTTGTTTGTCTCATATCATGGATTTGCCTTCTCAGTAAGATTATTATATCATGCAGTTCCTTGCCTCATTTAAGTGAATTGGTGCATTCTTTATCCTCTTTTTATTTTCCAATTGCTTGCTTAAGGCTGTTCTCTTAAAGCATTGGACAAATTCGCTCTCTCTCTCTCATTCTCTAAGAAGTAAAAACTGCTAATGGGGGAAGCTCCCGGTAATTGGATATTTGAATTTATTCTCAGTGCTGCAAAGTTTAGCTATAAATAGTATATACTATATACCCTTAGCTTTCTATACTGGAAAGGAAGGCATTAACTTCTTGGTTGGATCTTTTGTTTGGGTAGGAGTTGCTCAAACAGCAGAGCACAGGGTTTTGGCATGTTTTCCTTGAGCAATTATTTTGACCATATTATGATATCTGTGGGTAGGGAAATATCAGTATATTATACATTAAAAAGGCTACGATCTTGTTTCTGTTTAGTTTTGTTGAGAGTACTTGTCATGGTCAGTTGCATGGTGTTGTTGACTGATGTGCTATGGCTGCAAAGTGTTTTGAGTTGTCTTAAATGGTCTTTGTTACACTCCCCTGCCTCTAAAGTTTTGAACTTTTGCACTTGTGGGATAGTATCAGATCAGATAGTCCGATACGAGACCAGGAACAAATGACCACTCTCCTTCTTATCTCTATTCATACTGAAAGTGTTGAAGGAACTTCAATTGTATGCCTGTCAATAATTTGTCTAGGTATTTGGAGATTTTACAAGTGTAGGTATCTAAGTCATACCTAATAACTCACTAACTATCGTATGACATTCTGCAGTTCTGCACAATTCTCTCGTCGTGATTATTATTTATTGGTATATCTTTTCCACGTTTCAAATTTATATTATATACATCTGTTGTCTTTTATGATAAAGGAGCAAGAAAATCATAAATATGCAATTTCTTTTTAGTCATGTACTGAAGACAAATCTTACCTAGTTCCATAACATTATCATGTACATATGCGTGTTGGATTTTGGTGATGATGAAGTTTCCCTGGTAAAATTTGGGCCTCGCCTTCAATCTTTATGTCATACCTCTTTGAAGCCATCCTTTATATCTAAATCTGTCATTGGCTCATCTTGGTTATTTGGATCTGTCAATATTGGCGTCTTTCTTACCTTCCCATGATTCACCCAATCTCTTGGCCAAGTTGTTGAAAGAGAATTTGGAAATTATATKTTGCTGCTTCTTAGAACTACAGTTGCAGATAAACTGGAATGTATRTAGAGATGAAAATGGTTTGTTTGTACACATGAAATTTGGGTGAAACATAACAAGATGATGTTATTGTGGCAGCAACGTTCGCATGTACCACAGTTTGGAAACTGGGAAAGTGAGGAGAATGTTCCTTACACGATGTATTTTGATAAGGCCCGTAAGGGTCGAACTGGAGGAAAGATAATCAATCCCAATGATCCTCAAGAAAACCCAGGCATGCTCTCTGATTATGAAGCTCAAGCTCCGGCTGCAGCTCCACCTTCCAAAATCGTAGCTGAACCAGAGAAACCACTGGGACAAGGAGCAGCTAGAACAATACATGAGCAACGAAAGACCAGAGAAGATGGTGATTTCAGACAGTTCAGGGACTCTCCTGCACGTAATGATGATTCGAGTCGCAGGCCATCCAGTGAGTCAACTCATCAACGTCAAGGAGTTCGTGTAGCCAGTTCTGGTGAAACTCACAAGAGGCCTGGAAGAAACAGTGCTGGGTCTGATAATAGCTTTGACAAGTCTCCGCTGCACCACCAGGCGAGGAACACAGGGAGAAGTAGTATGGATCCATCGTCTCCTGCATGGGAAGGGAAGGGTTTATATAAAAATAGCCATGGTACACCTGGAAGATCCCGAATGAAGCCTAGAGGCGACGAAAGTGTAAATTTTCTGCTTTCCCTACCATCTTATTTTCATTTTGAAATTAAAGTATGTGTGGATTTCTGAAGTCATTTCCTCATAAAGATAACGCTTTTACTTGGCTAACATCATTGACAATCTGGGTCTTGTTTTTACGTTGAGCCAATAGCCTCATCATTTGAAATCCTTTTCCACATTATATCCTTATACCAAATTCCTGATCTAGATTAAAATTTTTTCTCAACAACTTTGAAGCTGTTTTCATTGTTTCACATATCTGAAATTAAGCTTATTACTTACATAAATGTGCTTCCTACTAATATCTCCTGTTTGACAAAACAAAGTCTAGATGAAGTAACACAATGCAAAATTTATCATTTTCGTCTTGTTTCACTTAAACAAGTCCGTCAGATGCTTGTTTCTAACTGTGTAGTTTCTGTTGTGACAGCCTGATGCTGGTGCTGCAGTTCCAAAATTTGGTGAGTGGGATGAGAGCAACCCTGCCTCAGCTGATGGATACACTCACATTTTCAACAGGGTACGGGAGGAAAGGAACAATGGGCCGAGAGTCCCAGGCATGGCAAGTCCGTCCCCATACAACAATATTCACAAGCCAACTGCCAATGACAGCGCAAAGGTATGCATAAGCGCATTATCAACTTCTGTTCTTCATCAAACACAGAAACACTTATAATCTTCAGTTATAATTTCTAAATTCTCACTCACATGTTTGATTTTCCAGGGTTTTTGTTGCTTTCCTTGGGGCAGAAAATGAAGTCTATATATATTCATTGGCGACAACGACGAGGTGGGTGTCACTTGTAAATACTTTGAAGGGCTCTCTAAGGAGAGTAACTTCTTTGAACTGCATGGCTGTGTCTCAAATGGTGTGATTTTCTGTAATAATAAGTATAGTAGTCTTTTGATGAGAAACGACCGCTTTTGCTTCAATCTCCGCTGTCATTTCAACACGTAGATGCATGATTCAGTGTAACGTACCATTTAGCTTCCTTTGTGCAATCATACTCTTATCAGTGGAAGAATGCCATTAGCATATTATAGATTCTTTTATTGTATTTGAATTCCTATATGTATTGAATTGAGTTCAGTTTTGCCTCTTTCTAGTGTGTCAGATTTCTGTTATGTATTTTTATCGTATTCAGCTATTGTTATCATACAAGTTCAGGATTTTAGAAAACAAGCTTCTGTATCTTCTTCTTCATCATCGCTGGTGGCTCAGTGTTCAGTTCATTGTTGCAGGCTTGTAGCTTCGTTTACATGTATTATTCTCTTGATTTAACAGAAGAAAAAATTAAGAACTCAAAAACTGTGGATTGATAAACGTCCATTAGGGTCATGAATGGTTCAGATATATAATTGATTGATTTTAAATTTTGTCATCAAATGGAAATTAATTATAAAGATTGATTTCTAAATTATTGGTATGTTTTAGAAATAAATTATTTTAAAATTTTAATAATAAATATACTAAAAAAAAAGATGTTATAAAGTATTTTTGGGTGTATATAATCTTTTCGGTTTAATTACATATCGAATAGTAATCTTACAGGGGCATCTTGGTAACTGGAAAATTTTGATTCTCAAGTCAAGCATTAGCATTGACTTCTACGGCCATTACAGTGTTCCCCAGGTTCGTTAACCGTAGAGAATCCATTCTCTTCTCAAAGAAGTCAAAGAAAGACGAAAAATTCATCCAGACCGTCCAATTCAACAATCTTAAGATTCTCCGCTGAGGCCGCTCGCATATTGTACTTACTCATTCTTATTACCGTAACGTGATAGCGCCAAAACGTCGCGGCTGTTCCATTCTTGAAAATTTAAAAATTTCGCACGCTCTCACTCTTATTCAAAAATCAAAACCAAACAAAAAGCAAAAGATCCCTCCCCCTTCCGCTCAGATCTCATTATCACAAACTTAACCGGAACAGAGAAATCCTGATTCTCGCTTTGGATTCTACAAATCTCAGGTACTTCAATTCAAATCTCTAACCCTAATTTTACTCTCCAAATCCAGTACTTTCGTTTTTATAATAGCAACAGAAGAATTGCTTTCATTTATTGAATTATGGAACTGTTGTTCCAAATTGGCTATAATGTACTCAAATTCTCATGATTTTTTAGATTTAGCGTAAAAGAAAATTTGATTTTTGATTGGGGAAATCATGGTTAGAGAGCAAAGGCTAGAGAACTTCTACTCGCGGCTTCGCGAATCGGCCTTGGCTTCATCTGAATCTCCTCTTCTGATATTCCCATCTACGTCGGATGTGGACTCGCTCTGTGCCCTTAAAATCGTTCTTCATGTGCTTGAGTCTGATTCGGTTCGTTATGCGTGTTATCCTGTTTCTTCTTTCGAAGAAATCCACAAATATGCAGGCGCCAATTTGTGCTCCTCGTCAAGAACTGCGATTTCTATTTTGTTGATTAATTGGGGTTCTCAACGTGACTTGAAAGCTATTCTTAATCTGGGTCCAAAGGCGCATGTGTTTGTGGTGGATAGTCACCGGCCGATCCACTTGCACAATTTGAGTGATGGGAATAATAGTGTGGTGGTGTTGTACACGCCTGATGATGAGCACCAGGCTGATTTGGCTTACGATTTCGACGTTTCAGCTTTGGCTAATGCTTGTGATTTGGAGACAGATGAGCCAGATTCGGAGAGTGAGGAGGACAATGAGAGTGATAGTGAGGAAGAGGAAAATGAGGGTGGGTCAAGGAAGCGGAGAAGGGTTTCTTTGGAGAATGAGCAAGACCCTGAACAGCTTTTCAAGAAGCTGAAGAGGGAGTATTATAAAATGGGTAATTTTCATGGGAAGCCTTCTGGGTGTTTGATGTATGATTTGTCGCATTCATTGCGACGGAACACAAATGAGTTGCTTTGGTTGGCGTGTGTTTCATTGACGGATCAATTTGTCCATGAGAGGCTGACTGATGAAAGGTACCAAGCTGGCGTTATGGAGCTTGAGCAGCATATTAATAGTTCAGGGAATTTGGATGCAGTTACTTCTGTGACACTAAAAGATGGGACAAAGATTTCTGCACCTGAGTCCTCAAGAATTGCATATGAAGATGAACCAAGACTTATGTTATTGAGGGAGTGGAATTTATTTGATTCGATGTTGTGCTCTTCTTATATCGCAACTAAATTGAAGACATGGAGTGACAATGGTATGAAAAAGCTTAAGCTTCTTCTCGCTAGAATGGGATTTGCACTTGTGGATTGCCAGCAGAAATTTCAATACATGAATCTTGAAGTAAAACGGAAGATGAAGGATGAATTTGAAAGGTTTCTACCTGAGTATGGGCTTACTGATTTCTACTACAGGAGTTTTCTGCGGCTACATGGTTACAGCTCAAGAGTGTCTGCTGCAGATGTGGTGTATGGAGTTACTGCACTGCTTGAGTCATTCGTGAAATCTGATGGTTCTTGTGCTTCAAAGCAGTTTGGGGTGGCTTATGATGCATTGTCATTGAGCGATCCTGATAAATTGAAAGGTGGAATGCAGCAGGCAATCAAGATACAAAGGGCAATTCTTAGGCAAGGAAGTGCAGCCATCACAAAGAATGGTGCTATTAGAAGCGGAAGGAAATTCAGGTGGGTGAAGCTTGAAGATTCAGTGGATACACAGTTGTTGGGTTACCCCCAGGCTTTGACTAAATTCTGCTATTTCCTAATGGATGCCTTGAGAGAGAAGGGAGCTAGACTGAAGCCTCTGCTCTGTGCTTGCTTATCGCAAGAACCAAGCAAGGTATTGATCGTCGGTGTTTGTGGGAAGCCTCGGCTTGGAGCAGTTCAAGGAAATGCATTTGGGATTGCTTTCAGAAATGCAGCTACGGAGATTGGAGCTGAATTCTTCCATGAGCTCTTTGAATCTTCATGGATCGTACTGGATAGAGGTGCAGTTAATTCTTTTATGATTAGATTAACCGAGAAGCTCTGATGTTGAACTTTACCTAATGTGTAGATGTATTTGTCTTTGCCTTAACATGTTCTGAAGAGAACATTTGTTGGTTTGTTATAATTTTCCCCTTTTCCTGTCATGTTTAGAATAATTCATAAATGAGCAATCATATCTGATTTTTTTTTTTTTTTAAATAATGATGGTTTCTTTTTCTTAACTATCTTTTATTTTATTTTTTCATTTATTTCTATCATAATGTTGCAGTTTTTAGTCTAGCCAGCAATTAATTGGGCAGAAATCTTATTTCACATTCCTAGTAACCTTATTGTTTTAAATTGTTAGAAATTTAGTACTGTAAGGAACTGAAGATGGCTGCGTGGATTCTTGTTTTCCCTGTAGCAGTTTGAAGGCAGAATAGCTCCATTCTAGTTATTGTATAAAACTTTAGCATTTAATTTATTCATATACCTCCATATACTTGTTTGGGTTAAGACTCAGGACTTTTCTATGTTGAAGTGAAGTCTTTAAGTAATGAAAAATCTATCTGGAAAATCTGAAGGATTCTCTTGTCTAAGCTTTGCGGTTTCACTTTTCAGCTCATATTCTTCCCGCAAATTGTTTTAGAATTAGGAGTCTTACAACTAGTGGAACTGTCTGGAAGTTGTCATTCGCGAAAATGATGCTCTTCACGAAACAGAGCATCCCCTGGGCAAAGGTTATTTATGTTGTGCCTTTGGTGATATTTTTTTCGTTTGGAGTCCTGAAATCTATCCACCGAGTTGCATCCTTCCCTGAGCCAAATGCTTAGCTCACGTTTCTGCACCAGGGAGAAAGCAAGATTGTAGTAGTAGGACCATTTCCTTATTCAATATAATGCAGAAAATACAGAAAATAGTTGGCATGATAACAAATAGTTTTCTCAGGAAATCTGTAATTTATTTGTCAGGGTATTAGCTTTTTTTGGTATGCATCTTCTTCTCTCGTTTATTAAATTTCATGTTTTTTATTAATGGAAGTTCTTTTCCATTCTTAGATTTTGAAACAGAAAAGGGTGCATAAATTTGATATTCTTCAATGCCAGTTCCTTGTTAGGGTGTGCCTAAGATTAAACAGATGGTACTTGCTATCCTTATGTGATTCAACTCCCTTTAACAATTCTAGAAATTGCTAAAGGAACAGTTCCAAATTTCCAAAGCAACGTGGTATGGGAGAAAGTGATTCTCAATCTTTCCCTTGATGAGAATAAGAAACAGGTATTGCATACCTCAACCAGATTTTGGAGTGGGTGCCTTCATCACTTCCAGAGGGTTACAATTGGCTTTATCCGGATACAAGAGACTTGATTTGGCCTCCATTAGTGAAACTGAACGTGCTGTTTAGAAAGTGTTGCTGACAGCACTCTTCAGGTATGCCCTTTAAGCTTCCTTTTTTCCCTTCACTTGAAGAAATCGTTTGTGTTGATGCATATAGGGTGCACCACTTTACTAGTTTTCATATGATCATCAACTGCAAGTGCAAATACTTGAACATATTCCCTGTCTGGTTAAATATTTTGAACTACCTATTCAAGTACTGGTCATCTCCGGAGATTATGAAATATGAAATATCAGTTGAGGTTGTAAGAACAAGACCTACACTCAGAAGGTTTTTGTAGACGTGAAATGTAAGTGAATATCATTCTCCTGCGAGTTTGGTATTTTAAGATTTCGTTACCTGGGTTGGTTACTGACTTCAACATTTATTTTCTCAATAAATATATTGTTTTTCCTGCCATTATGCAACGATATTATTATTTGTTAGTCATTGTGAGTTGGTTAGGAGTTTAATTTTGAGATATTATTAAGATTTCAGATAGACTTCAAATATTATTATATCATTTGATTATAAGATATTATTAGAATTTTAGATAAACTTCAAATATTATTATGTGATTTGATATTATTAGGACTTATATTAATATTAGGACTCAAATATTAGTTACTTTGAATCTCTTATATATTATATAAGCGGCAAAGGATGTAACGAACGGACCTGCACTTGGTAATTGAATAAAACTCTCATTTGTTGTTTGCAACACCCGGTTCCATCTTCTACGAAGAAGACTTTTGTTTTCCTATTTACGAATTTAACACAATTGTGTCATTTGATTTCAAATGAACAAACATGTGTCTTTTATTTTTTATAAAGTCGCGAAAACTTAAAGAATAAGTCCATATAAAAACATAAACCTGTAAGTCATAAAATAAATATATTTTTACTTTACGAAAGCAAAAGCAATAAGTCTATTTCCTCTGTATGGAAGCATAAATGATATCTATAAAACCATCCATGCCCATACCGATACACGTGTTAATGGATTATTCATTTCATTTCAATATCTGAAAATTAGTTCGGAAGGTTAGTTGAGTGAATGGTTCCGGAATTATGGCATTCGTCTGTACACGATCCATATTAGATTCTACTTGTAACTTGTCCATAATTTAACCAACCTTACATTGTCAAATATAAGAAATTGTCATTTTTCGACCTTGCATGAACGTGTCCTTTGGGATCGTGATAATAAAAGTCAAGTCAAGTCAATCAAATTTAATTTAAAAATCAATACGTAATCTGGATTGGATTGATCAAACTTTAAGCGAATTATACATAATCCTGCATATTACGCACTCTAATCTAACTTCATTTTCATAAATCAATTTTTTTTTTTTTTTTATTTAACACATCGAAATAAGTTGTGAAGTAAAAGTTCAATTGAACTTTGTTTAATAAAAATTAATTTAAAATATTAAAACCTATCATTATCTCAAAAATCTCATTAAAATTATATTTTTTTAGTATAAAAATTGGTTTAGAATTAACATTTGAAATGAAATAGCCTCAATGTTTGGCTTGAAAGTTCATACCTAGGATCAACATCTAGGATGATTAGTAGTAAATTCGGTGAAAAAAAAACTTACAAAGCTCCAAACTTTGAAATGGATATNTTTTCACCAAGAAAGTGTTGAATTCTCTACCAAATCTTGTCCAACAACTTGCAAAATGCTCATCTAATGGTTAGGAACATTTCTCCACCTTGGAATTGACTTAAAATGCTAGCTTTTTCTTGAAAATTTGAATAACAAATCAAGAAAGAGAGACGAGAAAATGAATCCCGAAATTGGAGAGAGAGAGAGGGCTAAGACACGGCTTTCAAAGCCTTTTTGGCTTGCCATATAAGCTGTAAACCATGTCATTTTTCTATATGATAGCTTTGGCAAATTTCCAAAAGCCCTTTATACTTTTAAAGTATTTTTAGTAGGCCATTCCATATGGCACATTAGAATTAATTTGGAGGCTAATGTATATTTTGGTAAATCTATAAAAAGCCATTATACTTTTACATGCCTCTCAAATAAGCCATTTCTCTAATATTTTGATAAATATCTAAATTGCCGTTATAATCTTTTCACATGTCCAATATATCCTAGAATTATATAAATGGGCTCATGGGTTTTGGGCTTTATTCCTCATAAATCTAATTTATTCAAATTATATTCAAAANATAATTTTGGCCCAAACTCGTTTAATTTGCAAAATGAAATAATTTGGCATTCTATGTCTAATTTGGAAATCTAATTCCAATTTAACATATCCAATATGTTTAAAATTATCATAAATAAATTTGTAGAAAATTTCAATTTTCTTTACAAAATCCACTAACTTGACCAATTCCAAATTAGTCTATTTTTTCTCTCATATGAAAATTAATCATAGATTAATTTTATTCTCATCCTTCTTGTCAATTATTCATCAGTGAGTCTTCGGTGATCGACCAATTAGGATTTCAGATATGTTGGCAGTAAATCAGATTTATCGGACTATCTGATTACGCGCTTGAAATACACTGCACTGTTACCGATTTATAAGACATGGTTGGCTTCTAGCAAACCACCGTGTCTACCTAATTCTCCAAAATGATTCTTAAATCCATAAACCTATTTCAGGCGTAGTTCCATGTAATTCAATCCTATGTTGGATGTCACGTACGAGGCCTAGGGTTGGATATGTGTCTACCCCATACGATGTACATGTCGAATTCTAACATGACTGATTGCCTTAATCGAGCAATGATTTATAGTCACTTTAATCATTCTCTCATACCG
>JANLJB010001896.1:0-11425 GCA_026212285.1 Bursera cuneata | reverse complement strand
TTTTTTTTTTTTTTTTTTTTTTTTTAAATCCTTAGAGTCCGATGATAGTAATAAATAGGTTGAGTTATAAATAAATGAAAAAGTAATTGACAAGAAGAGAAATCTCTTCCTATTGTCTCTCTACTCCATGTAGACTGATTGGATGGAAAGGGCTAAATCGAATTGTGATAAGAACAGTTCTTTGGCGTAAACTGGATGTAGAGCGTTGGCTGACCATTTGATACATAAGAGAGGTAATGCTTGGCCAAAAATAAAAGAGAAACCACGTAAATAGAAGAGGGAAAGCATATCTGTTGAATGACCACAAACTTGAAACATTCTATTCGAATATAGTTCATATTTATTGAGAACTTATTTAAGGCACTGAGCCATTACATAGAACTAAAACCCATCTTTATTTAATTTTTACAAAGACACCTTGAACTCCAGACTGATAAGCACCATCAGACTATGGAGGAGGAAACAGGGAATTGTCTTCACCTTTTGATAGGTCAGTAAGCCCAGCATTATCTTTAGGGAGAGCAGCGACCCAAGGGAAGTGGCCAAACCCAGGCTTGAAGAAGGGAAAACCAAAACCGAATCCAAATGGCCAACCACCGAAGAAATGCTGAGGATTGTAGACTTCGTCTTTCACCGTCACGTCTCTTCCTCCTTCAGTAGCAACTACAACTGCCATAACAAAGAGAGTGAAAATGAGCAAGCCCTTAACCGTAATCTTTTCCATTGTTGCTTCTCAGCTTTCTTTGCATGGAGATGGTTGTTTGAGTGTTAACACCATTTTATAGTGGAAGGAGGAGAAGAGGCCAAGTGGGTTGTCTTTAATTCGTTTACTTGGTTTGGGACTGATATTAACTGTTCTATGCAAAAGCAGTTTGATTCATTTAGGAATTTTTATTTATTGGTGGGCATTGTAGATTATGATGTTTGATAATAGTTTCCGTTTTTCTTTTACGTATTAGGTGATTCTGATGCTTGTAATTACGAAGATGTAGTAACTTCAGTGAAGGCCTCGTGCCTCATGGCCCCATGGATTAAATGGGATCAACTGAGAAATTTTGCTTTTAACTTGATAATTACCATTTAGATGAAATGCTCTGATGTCTCGATTTGAACAATATTTGACCATTTAGGGGAGATGATGAGTTAGGTGGAGATTAGAAGGTTTAGCTGAGACCTCATGGCTAGGAACTCCACCTACCAGGATGCAAGAGAGAACTTTGCGTTTAGCAAGTGTTCTGCATACATTTTTGTTTTGGACAAATTAGTTTAATTATTGGGAATTTAAAATTGTGAATTATTCTATTAAAACTAGAACAAAGGATCGTTAATGGATAAAGCATATACGTTATTATGGGTACCCATCACCATGCATCGTTATTGCAAATCCACAATTCAAATAAACACTTCCACTCAAGATGCAATAATCCACAATTCAAATAAACACTTCCACTCAAGATAAAATAAAATATTTGAAAGAAATCATTGGAAACATATATTGAAAACTAATTAAAAAAACAAAGGACTAACATCTTTAGAATTTAAAAAACATCGTTTCAATACTTCATTTATTAAAAGACATGTCCGATTATTATATTCTAAGATGAAAGACAGAGAATTTGGAATCTCAAAGATAGCCATTGGAAAACCTTAAAATGTTCACATACAGGGAGAATGGTAATGCTAAAACGCAGTTCAACCTCAAATGAAATTTAATAGACTCCAATTATGCGTATAGGATCATCTGCGGGCCAGTGACTTTTGGCAAAACACTTCAGCTGCTGGACCATTATGCTTCACTTCGTTACCAATGAGTAAAGCTACGGTTGATTGCTAAATTATAGCTTTCCCACTCAATGAATTCTAAATTTTACACCAGATTTTGAACATCAGCTAGAAGCGGTAAACTTGAAACTTCTGATTAAATTCAAACAATAAAGATACAACAATTGATTCATGACAAGAATCAAGTACATTCACCTCCTAATCTATTGGTGGTTTTTAAGTTCCTTACTTCAATGTGTATCCCAACAACGCAAAGATTTGCTTCCTTGTGCGTAAAGGCAAAAGAAACAAAAACAAAAC
Source organism: Bursera cuneata (assembly GCA_026212285.1). Taxonomy (NCBI): domain Eukaryota; kingdom Viridiplantae; phylum Streptophyta; class Magnoliopsida; order Sapindales; family Burseraceae; genus Bursera; species Bursera cuneata. Next base: position 9,343 of record JANLJB010001896.1, on the reverse strand, counting down.
AAAAATACTATTAAAAGCCAATGAAAGCAAGAAAGGCACAGATAATAAATTATTTTCTTATCTAGCAGGTTTCTTTCTCCACTCAGTCCGACCTCGGTTTATTTCAGAGCCATTGCCTGACAATCTCAGCAAGTGCAAAAATTGACGGTAGTCTTGTTTGTCTCCGGTTGCAGCAGGAGACCCATTTGTTCCTTCAAGCTCTGGAACTGCATCTGAATCCTCAATGAGTTCAGGACTTGTGAGGGAATCAACTATATCATCCCGCTGACATTCTCGTCTGTAATCTAAGGTAATAGTTTGTAGTTCATGGGTGTCGATGACATCTTGCGGCATGCTCTGTCAGAGAAAGACATGAATGAGTCTTATAGTTTAACAAGTAACGATTTGTTATGGCCGTAAAATCAATAAGAGCTTCTCACTAACTGTAATTCTGTTTGGAGGAACAGGAAGAATTTTTCTTCCAAAAAAGAAAAAGAAAAAGTGGTCATAGGAATTATAGAGCAAGAGCGACATAATATAAAGAGGAAAAGTGACATTTCTGCTAACCTCTAGAACCCATCCAATGTAGGCAACATTGTTAACATGCTGGTTCATATCCAGATCAGCTCTCCTAGGCTGCAAACCCAGAGCACATTGAGAACTTGAAAGATAACAGGAGTATTTAGAAGAATAAAGTGATCTTACCATAAGCCCGAGCCTGGAATACAGAGAAGGATCTTCAAGTTTTGAGATTTTCTTCAAGCTGCTATTATTCTCCTCCGGAAAAGCCAATCTACATATGCCACAACAAACAAGTTATAGAAGCAACATTAAAGCACTTAAAACAAATATCTTATATGAGAACAGAAAAGAAAATGAGGCCATCTAATTCAACATAATTATCAATTTGCTTCTGTTTTGTAAAGCCAAGGGATGCAACTAGGATTTTTCTACTTTCATCCTAAAAGCTTTTATATTTTACCATCACTACACCAAGACACTTGGTTTTGTGACCAATGTAAAACAGTTATGCTTCTGCATACCTTTATAGCACCTACTGATCCGTATCCACTTGCACACAGATTTAAAGAAAGAGAGGGAGAGAGAGATAATAGGCGTAGGTCCTTCATCCAATTTCTCCATCCACCCCAACAAACCCAAACAGACACACAAAAGAAAAGAAACATATGTTTGATAATCTGTTTCCAAAGACCATTCTTAAAGTCTATCTAAATGACTACAACTTCGAAAAATCTGCCTAACAGTCTGCAAAGCCAGCTGAAAAAGCTACTTGTGGAGTTCAATAGGCGCACCTCATGATTTTTAACCATGACCAAGTATGTATTAGATTGCTTGACAAAAATTTATAAAAACAAAAAGTTGATAACTTAGGCCTGGATGAAAGAGAAATGACATACCTGAGTTCTCGTGGACAGAAAACTAAATACTCATCTCGGACATCATCACTGACTTTCTGTAGCCGCCTAGTGTCCTGGTTCATCATCACCCACTTGCTGAAGTCATAAAATGTACTATTGTCATCTTCTAGTACACATGTGAAGTCAAATAAATTTAGATGTGCAGTTAATAGAACCCATGAAGCAAAACCATAATAAAAGTTTAATCTCATCCAAAGGGACAGCCTCAATTGAGATGCCATTAATGAAATGTCTATATCAGAGACTAGCAACTTTTGATGCCAGAAAGAATAGTAGTTTTAATGTCCAATACCATGCTATCAAGAAGAAGTGACCTATTTACAGTATCATTGTTTTACTTTTTATATGGAAAGCAACAATAACTAAAAGATGTTATAGCATAAGAAAATGAAATGGAAATGTATTAATCCTAGAGGCCCTTGCTATTTTTCCAAAAACACAAACTGAGAAAATAACGAACCAATATGGTTTTATACTTCCCCAAAGATTTCTCAGAGAAAGAAATTGACAGCAAACTGAGTTAGAGAACAAATTTAATACATCCAGTTAAATTTCTCAAACAAGATAATAGCTGCATTTTTGTATCATCAAGAACAGAAGGGTAACTGCATTTAATCTTAAGACCAAGAAACAAATGTCCAGAACAGCTTTGTTGAAAACATGGACCAATCCATGTCAAAACAAAAATTCACTCTTTTTATACCATCCTTTTATGATTCTTAAGTTTGCACGGCAATTATAAAGAGAATAGAAGAGAAGCTTAAATGCACCTTGTAGCTCTCCCAATGACTTCACCAGTGGCATAGTCCTTTAGAATCCAATCACGCCTAGTTCCAATTCTTCCTTCACTTTGACACCATGTCTCAATTTCAACCACATCACTCCTGTATGGCCATGGTCAAAAGAAAGTTTATGAACCTAGAACCTTAATCGAGCAATTGCCAAATAAAACGAAAAAGAAAACCTACCAAGCTGGGTACTTGTAGATTTCGATGTGCATTCGAGCCGTTACCCATATCAGATGCAATTTCCTCATGGTGGTGGTCGTTGCGAATCCATCAGTTGAAAATCCAACACTTTGAGCATGGTTACATCCAACCTCCTACAATGCATATTTTAGTCAAGATATTAAATCACAACCGACAATGTCAGAGACAGAAGAAAACCATATTGAAGACGAAATGAGTTGTCTTTCGTCCACTTACACTTAAAATAAAAAATCTGAAAATGGAACTTGCATATTGAATTTGAAAAATGGAAAAAGGGAAAAAAAAAAAGAAAAGATACTGCTTTCTAATAATTTGAGATTCATTTTTAGATGGGCTTCATTTAAAAAAGTTAAAAAAAAAAAAAAAAAGCACAGTTCTTTGGAAACGTTTTCCATATAGCCATATAGACATGTTTTTGGTTGTTTTTAATTTCAAAGAACCAAAAACGAAAAACATATTAAAAACTGTACCAAACGGCGCCTAAAAATCTAACACAGTGGCGCCTGTAATTTAATAAACAAACAAATGCAGAAACGGTCAATGTATCAAAACTATAAGTGAAATCCAGTCCACAAATTCAAATCCAATAATAAAATACAACAATAATGCATGAACATGAACATTAAATTGAAATTCAAAATTATAAATTTAAAAGAAAAAAAAGGATTAAAATTGAGTACCTGCAAGAGATTAGCAATGGTCTCAACAGTGGCGGTTTTGTTAATTCCAACCTCGTAACACCTCACTATAAACTTCTCCTTATAGGACAATCCGTCGTGGGTCAAGCTACCGAGCCGGAGCCTATCCGCCAAGGTCCCAGACCCGGATTCAACCAGAGCGGGAGCGCCGTGGTCGGTCTCGGCCACAACAGCTCGCACTTTGACCGGACGAGAGCAGGAAACGACAGCGTTTCGTCGGGGGACAGAGGAGGGGTGGCCGAGGAATCCGCATTGGGCGTGGCTTAGGATCTGAATTTGGTTCGTTACATTGCATGACAACTTCAACATGTCTCAAGCTGAAGCTCCAAAGAAACACACAAGTGAGTTTATCTGTGTCTTTGAAACCACAGCTTGTGTTGTTTATTTAAGAGCGAAGAAGAGAAGAGCGGTGCTGTGTCGTGTTTGTGCGAAATAAATAGATACGAGCGTGTTGGCTGCTGGTCGATGGGACCGAGGATGCGTTACTGCAGAGGAAATGACACGGGTTTTCAGCGGAAATTACGAGGTTGCCATGCTCCCTTCTTAATTGTTGAGATTTGATCAGAATCAAAGTGAGCCTACTCGAACTGGACTGCGATAATAATCTCGATGATTCATGAATTAACGAAGCCGATATGCACCACGTGCTCTTTTGACTTCGCGCATTTCATGCTCTCTTCTTATAAATGCGTTTAAGAAACTAGTTTGATGCTAAGACCAATTTAATAATTGACAGCATAAGATGGTTAGGCCGTAAATTAATTTTGTTAAAATAGTTAGGCGGTAAATTTATTTTGTTAAATAAATAAATATTGGAAAGTCTTCATGTCATAATAACATATGTTAACTCCTAACATCATATGTTAGACCCCAGAATTTCTTTTTTTCCATAATTATGAGCATTCCAACCAACTCCTCTAAAGTCCACGAAATCTTGTACATTTCAATCACGAAAACATTTAAAAAAATTATATTTTTATAATAAAATTTAAAGAAAATAATTAATTTAACATAATTTGATGATTGTTTTAATAGAAATACATAAATCTTTTAAAATCTTGAAGGCACCTTGAAGACTACTCAACTTTTAAATAAGTGAGACGTAAGGAGATCTACGAGGCTAGAAAGGGGAAAATATCAATTGAAGGTGATTATTTGTAATCTTGTCTATCCTGTAGTCAACGTAGTTACGTGAGGTAGTTGCAAGGTGAATAAAAAGGTACTGATTTTGAACCTTGTAGGTGAAGTAATATGTATATATATGGTTAGTTTTTATCTCTTGATGGTTAGGCAGAGCAGACGGCCTAATTCCATTTCCAAACCACCAATTTGTTTTTGTTAAATTGGAGATTAGATGACTAATCTGCTACATAAGATTTCATTAGAAAGGGCTTTGAGTGTAGGTTTACCACACCATGTTGTATTGTATTAAATTGGATATGATTGTATTTGGTTAGATATTGCTTTATGTTTTACATGAAACTGTGTTACAGAAGATTATAAATAAGTCAATATAGATTTAAATTTTACTAATAAACTGAAAAAATATCATAACCTAAGTTTTACTACCAGTTGGTTTGGTAGTTTCTTACCAAATATCTCTACTAATCTAATACAAATAGCAAGGAAAGGAAAGTTGACATTTTAGCACAATAGAATGTTCTATTAGTAAGGTTAAAATGTTACAATATGAAACAAGTTGAATCATTGAGCCAAACTACAATCGCCTGGGTGAATTTTCTTATTCATCTTGAATTCGTCTGCACAATGTCACAACAAATTGGATACACTATACCGAAAATGGGCAAGAATTAAAGAACTGTAAAAAAGGGGAAAAAATATTTAAAAAAAAAAAACTACGTATTTCTTGTTGGCCTTCTTTGGGTACTACGCTTACCAACGATCAATCAGAACATCCATCTTGGAGATGAATGAACAGCACTTTGCCGCGGTCGGTTTGGCTGCTCCGAGTTGTTTCGCTTCTTCATGATCGAGGAGACTGTAGGACTATAGTAGTCATTACTCCTTTGAGAAGTTGCTCCTTGTGAATACATCTTCTTTCCATGGATGAAGCTCCTCTGCTGTTCTAGTAATGTCCTGCGTGGCACCGGGTTCCTTTGAACAGCTTCCCATCTATTGTAACTTACACAACTTTGGCTCCTTCCCACGTGCTGAAACTTTCCTTCTCTAGGACTAGTATAGTTCCGGCTCTCAGCAGTTTCTGCAGAGTACATTGTTGTCTCTCCCTCACTGCTATATCCGTTATGCATCTCCGAAACTTCTACTGGTGATGAACTAGACTGGACCTCACTTTGGGCACCATTTACAGAACCTATTGAGGCAATATCAGCATGATCAGCATCTGCATTGGCAATGGCCAATCCTCTACCCTGGGTTTGGTCCTCTTCTCTCAATGGAGTTTGTGGAGGAAGTTTCTTCACACAATTCTCCTCAGAGTTCAGTGACAGCCACTTGAGTGGCTGTAACGAAACTGGAGCTTTGGCAATCCTTGGGGGGAAGTTAATATCTAAAAGCTGGATTGGGCCACTCACTTTCTTCTGAATTGGTACTGAAGTCAACTTTGGAGATTCATATATTTCTGGAGTTGGGATTCCCTGCACATGGGTAGCATGTGGATCGGTACTATGGTTTTCTTCTTCAACAGTATCTACTGCAATGGAACAGCCTGGCCCAGTCTGATCCCTGGGTTTTGAGATTATATTTGATGAAGAAGGTGTGCCAGCATCATTGTCTTCTGTTGACTTAAATACCTGTCTCATTGTGAAGGAAGCACAAGAATGTTCACTTTTCTGGCCCGTGGACATCAATCTAATAAGTGGTAGCTTTGGTTTTGTAAGTTCATCGAGGCTGCCTTCCCAGTGCTGGTTTAACCAATCACAGATGATGGGAATAGGAATGCCAAATTGCATAGGCGTATCTTTCTTCCATGATGATGAGGAACATGATGAATTTGAAGATGATTTTGTGTTAGGAGATGTTGCTAGTTTCATTGGATCACAAATCATAAATGCAAGATTGCCTTGAACATCAAATCCAGCAGACCCGGGACTCCATATTATTCCATCAGTTGATAACTTTATCAGATTGTCAGTGGCTATCACCACCTTTCCCTCACCAACAGTTAAGTCTTCTTTATCCGCATAGCCTAGAAGGTAAACGACACTTCCCAGATCCAGGTTTGGTTTAGAACAGGTCTTTAAGTGATGAGGCTGTGCATTTGAGTCTCCATCCATGGAATCTAAACCCACTATTGTAAGATCTAGGATTGAGCTTGTGATAAAGAACCTGAAACCAGAAGAAAGGCTGTTAAAAGAATGCATAATATTCGGAAAATGACCTAAAAGATTAAACATTGCAGGAAAGCCACCACCTTTGCTTCCATTATCCACAGCATACAACTATGAATAAATAGTTAGAATGGGATACTCAATCAAATATGAAGATACAATCTACCAAGCAGACAGATACATGGCTTAATATCCAAAGAAACCATACCTCTCAAGCCATCTATCACCTAGATGTATGCTCCTTAAAAGGAGAAAAAAGAATAATAAAAAAGTCCTCCAAATCTGAGAAGTTGTGAGCATTAAGCAAAATAAACTATGCTTCATGTAAGGTTTATTATCTATAAATTAGCAGAATAAATTTTAATTATGGGCAACATTATATGCTTTAAGATTCATCTAAAAAATTGTAAAATTGCTTGATAAAGTATCCACAAACTACACATTATTTAAATACCATCACTTAATCACAAACTGATTAAACATAATGTAAAGAACAAGTTCAAACAAAAATATCATGAACTCCTCAATCTTTCATGCAACACTCTTACATAAAGAGGTGACTTATCCCATCCAAAAACTTTTCCCGATACCACATATATACTTCAATTACAATGTCCACATGCTAGTTCAAGATAAAGCTAAGCAGTAAGCAATATCCCAAATGAATTCAATAACTACAAGCACATCATAAAACCAGATGCCAACATCATATTATTCTAAATTACTATTCAATAAGATCCAAGCATCTCTATATAGAAAAAAGCACGCTTAAACGTAAACAGTTCTCGGTAAATTTCTATCAAGTCCCCAAAACTTTTCTGAGCTTTCAAAATAAACCCAAATGAGCAAATTTTCAAATGTATTAAAAAAATCAAACAAAAACCTGTGAGGGAAGAGGGTGGCAGGGCCGCCGTTCTGGAGGCGGATCTCGGCGGTCTCAGCAGCAGCGACAGAAGGGAGATTGGCATGGGTAGTCAAGAGAAGATTGCGGTGGATCAAGAACCCGGTGCCCGAGATCCCATTTCCGGCGCCGGAGATTCTAACCATGGCCGGACCCTTGCCGGAGAAAATAGCGCCTTTCATTCTCTCGGTTTTGGACACCCCTTTGCAGAAACACCAGGACTCCGTTATCACTCTCATTGTCTGAAAGCTTTGGCTTTTGCTTCCTCGTCGAGCGACGCTTAAGGGGCTTCTTGTTCTTACACTACTTTGGTTGGTGTTGAGAGAGTTGGATCTACCAGTTCATGTCTGTGTAATTTAGTTGAAACAAAATGTGTGTGTGTTTGTGTGTGTGTGAGAGAGAGACAGAGAGAGAGAGGAAGACAGGAGACGAGATGTCGAGAAGGTCGTGAAATGAGTAAAGGAAGAGTGTTTTGTGCTTGTGTTTGTGTTATTGTGTGCGTCACTGCGTGTGATTGAGCTGGAATTTTGGGGTTCAAGAGGGAAAAAAAAAAAGATTTTGCTAATGGCTTTAAATTTTATTTTATTGTATATGTATCTTAAAATTTTATATATAATATATATATATATAAAAGCATTCGAATTGACAAGAGTAAATAAGTAAAATGAATATAATTTTTATATTTGAAATATGGACGTTAAGATCACTTTAATTAATCTCATGAGATTTGTATCTGATACTTCATAAATAAAATGAATATAACATAGAATAGTCAATTTGAAGATATGGGTATCCAACTACCTTCACCTCATTAGTGTATATAGTATTAGTAAGACAAATAAAAGCAAATTACTTTCTTGTTTGTTTGAGAGATGAACTTGGTGAGTGTGAGTGGAGCCAAAGACTGTTTTTGCCAGTGTTGCTACTTTGAGTTACTTGTAATGTGTCATTGAGTTTGAGTTTTCTTAGGGTTAAATCTTGGAAAATTAAACTTGTTTAATGGGTTTTTAAAAATACCCAAGATAATAATAATAATGATAATAAAGATTTTACAACATGTCTTATATTGATTATTGATGATTGAACCGACATTGAAAATTTAGAAATGCACAAGTGGTACCATCATTTTGATAATGTAATACATCATTGCCATGATAATATTTGAACAAAAGAAGTTGGGAGTCATTGATTACCGTATTATCTTTCAAAGCTTGAATTGTAAGCGACACTTAAATTTAAAAGGTATATATGTAATCCCCACCATCATTACACGTGTATAAACTAAAAACAAATGATTATCTGTGGTCCCTTTAATTAGTTGTAAGAAGCATCAAGCATTGACACTGCTACTTTATTTAGAGAGACATGATGCTTCCACACACATCTCCATTAAAAAAATGCATAAATCAAATGGGACTATAAACCATTGGATATTTGTCACTTCAAATCAAGTTATAAGATACTTTCAACTCTTAGATTAGACGTTAGTATAAGATCATACTACAACGTTTGACATTCCCATCCTATGGATGATGTTATAACTCATCAATAACTTTAATGTGACAATATTTTGAAAAACAACTATAAGACTTTTATTGTGGAACGTGAAAAAAAGTGGAGATTTGCTTTTCTTGCTTGACATGCCTGTGCCTGTGCACATATCAGTTGATATATTCACTCTACAGATCATGTGAAACAATAATTGCTGGAAATGTTCGCTTCACCATATATAACCGTATTCAAGGACTCGGGTTTTCATATAGTTTTATCACGTGCTCACAAACTGTTTGAATCAGTGACACAATCGAGTATTGAGAATCATGAACAAGAGAAATGTTGAGAATCTTCAATATGGTGATAAAGTCTTTTTTCGTTTTATTTTATTATGGGGGTATTTACTCTCAACCCCCCATAGAATTTAAAAAAAAAGTTAAACATCCTACTAAATTAAAACTAACACACAACTCCCAACACACCATATATAACCGTTAAATTTAACTAACGGTGCTACAGTAAAATTCAAGAAAAA
>JANLJB010001890.1:52865-66179 GCA_026212285.1 Bursera cuneata | reverse complement strand
CCCTTAATTGATTCCCAAGTTTTCGAATACCACAGGGTGCACGTGGGAGATAAATATCTCATTTTTGTACCTATGCAATGTATGTACAAATGTGGAAGCTAGAATGTCAATTGTCATGCATATGAGTTGTATATTGTGCACAAATTATTTGATATATATTATTTTTTAATAAATAAGATGACAACTAGGTCAGCATGACACATAGAAAATTATTAAAAAACTTATACCATGTCAAAAAGCTTTATTAATGTCATTGGGTAAACAAGCCTTAACAATATTTTCATTATCAATTCCTTCAATACAATCCAAATATAGATTGGCCCAAAAAAAAAAAAAAGATTTACTTTTTTTTTTACCTCCGGTTATTAAATTAAAGTTTTAATATTTTTTCTTAATTAAAAATCAATATTAAAACAAAAATTAATTACGTATTATTATATTTCTTATTAAATACTTTCACAACTACGCTCTTTAAAGTTCAAACCCTAAATAACACATTTTCAATTTAGAAAAACAGAAAAATACTTGAAATTTGTTACTATTTGTGCCAATGGATTCCCTACATTCGCCCTCCAAATAAAGAAACAAACTTCTTTTTACTCCCAAATTGCAACCCTTCTTATAAAATTTAATTATGCAATTTTCATTAATTTGATTTACATAAATATGAAATTATATATTACATTTAAAATATTTTTGGAATTTTTAGGTGACTTTTGATTACTCTTGATTAATATGTTTTCAATCTTAATTCAAAATCAATTAATAGTTGGAGAGAATAATCTTAATGATCGATTTATTAGTAAAAAGCCTTCTCCTCCCATTTCACTCCCTATCGATTTCTCTTACTTGCTCTTTTTGTTAGTGGTTCAAAATTTGTTATGTTTTTCATTCATCCTATATTTTTACAAACGTATCTGAGCATAATTTTTTTATTATGACAAAGCAAATGGTGTAATATATATGATACACGTACAAATGAACACCCTTGAACAAAGAATTTCCATTTGAATAATTCACAATCCATCAATTGACACAAAAATATGCTTTGATCTGTTATATCGGAATTCATTTGGATATTACTATTAAAGTTTCCCACCCAACCCAGTAAAAGTTGCAAATAATAGTAAGGGTTAGGTTCGAAATTTGCATTTACATACACATTCTTCTAAATACATATACCATTAGTACTTTAAATAATTTATTTTATCTGATTAATGTTAAACCTTTGGCAATCAACTTTAGAATGAATAAAATTTGAACCATTTTAAAATCTGCATAATGAAATAAAAAGAGACTATATTGATTGAAGAGAACATTTTTGGATATATTTATTTTATTAAAATTTACTTAACAAAAATATACTTAAAAATTAAAATAAATAATATTTATTTGAAAATTAACTTAATTTTTAAGAAACTTTTGACTTCGGAGGAAGATATCGGTTCTTGCGGTGAGGGCTTTAATGGTAGCCATTTGTTTTTACTTAAAAAGTATCGACCGAAAATGCAGTTATTGCAAAACGACCCTCGAACTTCTGAAAAACCAAGCCGTGGAAGGTTTTACGGATAGGGGACAATGGGAACAGCAACAGCGCCATGGAAGCAGCTTCTGCTACACGCACTGGAGTCAAACTCCCAACTCAAGCACTCTTCTTTCTTTCAGCTTGTACGTTCTTTGCTCTACACACAAATATAACAGATAAACAAGTTTTGATTTAGTGCTAATTTTGGTTTCAGGCAACGATTGGATCCAACGGTAGACCTTCCAACCGCACTGTCGTTTTCAGGTACTCAAACCCTCTTTCTCAAATCACTCTATTACATAACCAAATTGGTTTGGATGAAAATGAGCGTTAATGGTTGTTGGGTTTCAGAGGTTTTCAAGAAAACGGTGACAATATACAAATCAACACTGATACAAGAACTCGCAAGGTTCATTTTTTATTTTGAAATTAGTCCTTTTTTAAAAAAAAAATTTATTTCATTCTCTTGTGTTTTCTTACATTTGCATTATGTGTTAATTTTGGGCAGATTGAAGAACTTAAGCACTGTCCATTTGCCGAGGTAATTGATCTTTGAGGTATAAACCTTTTTAGTTGTAAAATAGTTGTTTACTTAATTTACACCCTTTGATCTGCGTATGCATCTATTCAGGTTTATTCTCAACTGAATTTACGTTTTGATATTTCAGATATGTTGGTACTTTACCGACTCTTGGGAGCAATTCCGGATCAATGGAAGAATAGATATTATTGATGGATCAAATCCTGATCCTGTCAAACTTCAGGTAATCACTGAATTGCTGTTACCTAACTGTCAGTGTATATGTGTAGCAATTATAATATTTGTGGGTACAGAGTTTTCCCGTTGTTGCGGCTTCATGCTGTATTTTTGTTTTTGACTAGATGATTGGTTTGGTGGTTGACAAATTGAATTTCTTTAGAAGTACATTAGATTTGAATAATTTTTGGTTTTCCTCAGTAATTGAAAGTCGATTTCAGCTTTTGATCAATCTTTGTACGAAATTTTTGGTTGTGTGATACTTGAAATGTTTATTGTGTACAGAAAAACCCGTATTGAATATATTCTTAATTGGTTTTTCTTCTTTTTTGGGTACGGGTTTTTGTCGGTTACAGATTGTTGGTAGGATGTAGGATAAGTTCAAGGTTCTTTCACTTAAAATTATGACTTAAGGCTTGACTTAAAATATCACCCATCTATCTATTTCTATCCATAAGTGTAGAGGGTTTATGAGTTGGCAACATTAAGTACAACTTTTTTATTTTAAAATTTAATTACTAGATCAAATGAAATGAATAACTAAAGATCTTAGTTGAGGTTTAAAGTTAATTTTTTGAGTTAAAAGATCTGATTCCCATTATCTATAAAATGATTTTAAAGTTTGTGCATTGTGCTTATTCATGTGAAGTTATTTAATTGGTATATCAGCCAAGATGAGTGTTTTGGAACGGATTGGGTAGCACTAACACAGAGTAAATACATTTTGGGAAGCACGTGGTTTGAGCCTAATTCTTGGATGGACATGTCTGATTGATTTGCCTTTGCAAATCTAATTAATACATGATTTACATTAGTGAAAAAGTTGATTTACTATATTTTTCGTCCTTTTTTTTTTTAAAGGATTTATTCATGATGTAGATAAGAGAAAAATCTTGGTTTGCCAGTTCTGTGAAGTCGAGATTGCAGTACCTGGACCCTAATCCGGGACTTCCCTGTCTAAGTGAGCAACAATTCCAGGAGTTTTCTCTAGACCCTTCTACAGGCCCAGTTGCTGCATTTTGTCTGCTAGTTCTAGATCCAGATCAGGTTTTGATAGCTTCCTACATTTTCATTTTCTTTTCCCCAAAATAAAATGAAGGCATAAATTTCTTGACATTTTTTCTCTCCGTAACTTCTAAAGTTCTTATCTTGAATTGCAGGTTGATTACTTGAATTTGAAGAGCAATCAGAGGCTAATGTTTACTTCCAGACTAAGTGACAGTGGACAGAAGTGCTGGACTTCGGAGAGGATCAACCCATAATCTTGATTTGCATTGTTGAGATGACAATGTGGGAATTATTTGACATCTTGAACTTGAAACTTTTGAAGAATAATTTGTGATTGATTTGAGGAAATACCTGTTTGTGCTCTCTTACAATGTGTCTCTACAGATTGTTCTCCCTTGACCTCCTGAAATTGAAGGAGTTATATTTGTATGTATGAAGTAAACAAAAGGTAATTGAGGCTGTAAGATTTATGAGAATTTCGAAAATAAATTTTATTTTACCACGGATTGTAAGTTGACGTACCTCTTTGATGTGAAGTCCCCAAAATCAGTGCAGTGGATTCATGTAAACCTTCCATGCAAAGCATCTTGCTTAAATGAGTATCCATTACAATGTATTGAGGAAACTGGAGAGTCAAAGAAGCCTACTGAGAATCCTCAGGAAATTAGACTACTACTTTCCTTCCAAACTGAGGTTGTGGAATACTCATTTGAGCAAGAGGCTTTTCTATGGAAAGAATAGCCATGCCTTTCAGGGAACAAAAGGACTAGTCTTATATTCTTTCTTTGTGTATTCCATCTACCAGAACTTTCACTGTTCTGAGTGGTGGTTGTACCAGCCCTTGCCAAGTGAATATAGGTTGTTGAAATAGTCCTTTTCTGGTATATTGATATTTTGGTATATTGATATTTGGGCTATTAGCTAAGCATGTTCTGGTTATGAAACAATATTGCCAAGTTTTTTGGCGGTTTAAAGCAAAAACTTTGAAAAGATTCCCCTTGAATTGAGTTTTTCTTCTGATTCTTCAACAAATTGGGAATTATTTATTGCTTCAGTATTTTATAATATTCTGAATTGTAATTGTTCAATGAATAATTATTGTACTTCTCCAAGTTAATTGGACTACAGTCAAGTACTAAGAGTGCTATTAGGAGTAGATTTATATATTATAATGCAGGTTTTATCTGTTTCATTGTGTGTATAAATGGTCTCTGCATATCATTTCTGCTCTAACATGTCTGAACAGTCAGATGCATGTGATTGCAGGCGTCCTTACCTCATAAAATTATTCATTTAACTGGGTCTTTTTTTTTTTTTTGAGAAGCCTTTAACAGAATTAAGGAGGTTTAAGTTGTGATTTGATGCATTCGAATGAAGTTTATCAAGGTACTGAGTCCCTGCCCTCTGACATGTACTTTATATATGTTTATGATAAAGTGCCTAACAATCTCCTCCATGCAAAATTTATGGTCTACAATGTGAACCTATCCGCCTTTCAACGGATGTGTCATGTGTTCTTGCTGCTCATATCTTTGATTGACTTACTGACTTTTGAACATAAGGTACCTAAACTATTCTTCTCTAGTATTAATTAATATTTTCACTATTTTGTACTCATCATTGCATTAATCATCATTAACATTACTTGGAATATGAACTGTTCTTGTTAGTTTGTGATTAAAGGATAAATATATGGACATCCAATGGAAATTTAAAGTTAGGAAGATGTTTACCAGGATCATTGTTGGCTTTAGAGTTGATCCTCAGTGGTTGATGGTAATTTTTTCGGATAAATTACCATGTTTAGTTTTGCATTGTCATTAATTGGTTTTCGTTGGATCCACGTCCTGATTGACCGGGGCTACACATTTAGCGATTCTAAGACAGATTTTGTGTAGTCAAGTTATCATTCATCACTCAACCTCATCCGCTTTGACTTTTTACTCTCGTCATGCACTGTAAAATTAAATCTTGAAACTGCTTTGCAGCTGCCACTACTGCACATTTTGCAGTATGTATCAGTCACGTCCATTGCCACTAGCAACTAGTAATACTCCAACAGTCTTTCAAATTCTGTTTTCTATGGCCCAAATGTAGCATCCAAGTAAAATCCAGTAATGTCATTAGCTTGACAGCATGTGGGTCTGTCTTTTTCTTTTTGTGGTGTTTGAATAAATTCATTGGCTTCACTTCCCCATTAATCTTAGTATGAACCACATCTGTAGTGTACACATAAACCACACCACTTCTTAATAGACAAAAAGTTATTACAAAAGTCAAATCAAAAGGGCCTTATAGAGTATAGTTACTAAATTATGTGGGTACAATTAAGAATTGCTTTTTAGTGTTTCTCTAATTTTAGCTTTCTTCATTAATGATTTCCAGTTCTTTTTTATCAATGAGGCCGCTCCTCCGCATATGAAATCACTTTTTTCAAGTAGAGCTGCAGGCTTACATCTTACTTCCTTTTATTTAGTGAAAAGCGGAGGCAGGAAACAAGAGTTGTAATTTTTTCAAGATGTTTATTGTTATCATTAATTTCACAAATCATCGAGGACCTTCCTAATCTATCATTACAACCCCGTCACTGATAAGAAAGGGGTATGATTTTGTCCACGAATCAGTATAGAAAGAAACTTAAAAGAATATTTTGGAATCTCATATTCAATAAAAAGTTCTTGTCTTGTAGATATTTTATCTTAAATATTATGTTATTTTCTTTATTTATTTTTAACTTAAACTTTACAAAACGTTTTTAAAATAATATATCGAATATAACCTCACATTAAAAATCTAATTATCTGGGGTAACACAGTAGGAGGATGTTGTCGTAGCTAGATATGGTCTACTTCTCACGCACAAGCCTGACGATATCTTCAAGTCCATCCTTCCCAAGATTGTGGGCTGAGTTACGGTTTTTAAATTGACACCTTTAAGGTTTGGTTAAACTAGTATTTTCTGAAACTAATACTTATCTCCTGTTATTGGTGTAATTATATAGAAGTACATTTTAAGTAACAGCCCCTTCCTATTCTATAAAAAAGGATCCCATGATCTTGAACAATCTTACTTGGGATCGCAATACCCTAAGTTTGTCTATGAAAAATGGATCAAATTGTATTAGTATCTATAATTAATTTTGTTCGTGTAATACTAATTACCAGTGCCTCATTGGTAAGTTTTGCAAAATCTCGTTAATTGCAAAATCTCGTTAATTGAATCCATTAGTATGGAACATTTTTTTTTTTTCTAAGTGAAATCCCCTGGTATATAAGTTAGCTACAAGGGTTATAGCAAAACCAAGTCAAATATTGGTGAATTCAATCTGACCCCCTTGAGTTTAAGAAATCTCAATGAACTTTTAAAATATTTTTAAAACCATAAAATAGCCTCTTACCGTTAATCACAAAAATTAAATTTAACAAATCTATGGTTAATTAAATAAAATTATAAAACAAAGTAAGCTATTAAAAATTATCTATTCGAAATATATAGGATAATTTCAATAATTTTTTGAACTTAAGAGGGTTAAAAAGTTATAGAATATATGATTAGTTGTTAGTTAATGTGTGATCAATGGCTTTTAAGCATAGAGAGACCATTGTTAGTTTAGGGAACTCCCAAGTTAAACCTCTGTTAACTAAAATTTTCGGGATGAGCCATTAGCCAACCTATAGGATCGAATATGGGATGAGTGCTTGTTTGGATTCAATGCTCTTGTCCATTAGGCTTATTACTCTTGCTTAATGAGTTAAAATTGACCTATAATAGTTTATTCCAAGTGGCAAGACATACTTTGGATTGAGGGGGTAAGACCAACAATGAGATAGTTATATCATAATTTAAGTATTAGTCTCTCCCGAGAATTAGTTATATGCGTGAGCTGGCGGACACCTCAGTTTTTTTTTTTTTTTTTTTTTAATTTGAAATTGGCTCATAACTCTCCTATTGTCCACTATGCCTCACGTTTTGTTCTTGACATTGGTTCAGACCCTTTCAAAATATTTTTTTTCTAGTTTAAGGGATTCACTCTTTATAAATACTTCACAACTCTCGCAAATAAAGTGAGACACGTGCTCTTCCATAAATATAACAGAAGTAGTGGGCTAGGGTAACGACTTGCGACTCGGATATGGCTAGAAACTACTAGGTTGGTAGGGGATGTTGATGGTAATTGGGAAGTGATGGATGGAGAAGATAATGGAGATTTAACTGAAATTGCAAATATGAAAGAGAAGGAAGGGCTTTAATAGTGCTCTCTGTTTTGTCATACTGCGCCATGTAAATTGTAAGGTAGTCGATAGCTAGGTGTGCTTTTTCTTTGGGGTAAATTAAAGACACCCCTAAAATTTGGTGTTTTTACCAAAAAAAATAATAATAATAATGAAAACTACTTCAAATTGAAACAAATGAACTGAAAAGAAGTTTACAAGTTTTATTAAATTTTTCCATCAATACTTCTTTACACCCACAATTTCAGTCTTAAAGAAATGAGCCATAGAGTTTACACATTTGCATTGAAAGAATCCATGATTGGATATCCAATTTGTGCCATTTATTAAAAATTTCTAACACTTGGGCAAGTCTGCAGGAGGGTGAGGAAGGGTCTCCAGCTCTCCTTTCCCATTTTTCACTATCAACACTGTGCCTAATCCCCATGACTGGTGTATATCAAAGTGACAATGCATAAACCAAACTCCTGCATTAAAAATCAGGTTAGATCAATCATAGGTTAACCAAATAATTATTTATCTCTTACTTTACCAAATCATAATTATTTTTTGCCAATGATAATATTTTAATTAGAAGTAGAAAATAACCTGGATTGTCAGCCTGGAAACGAATTGCAGCCCATCCGCCTACTGGAACTCCAATAGTGTTCATATAAGGCGGATCCACGAGATTGAAAGTTACTGTTTGTGGGTTATAGTTGCCACTACCATATCCCACAACGTAGAAGCTATAGCCATGGAGATGAATTGGGTGATTTTCAGTGGTGACAGTGCCTGTATCTTGCAAGATAATTTGCACTCTGGTTCCATATTCAAGGATTTTCGTCCGAGTCCCATTTATTGACTGTGTGTCATTTGGGATGTTATTAGGTGCCCCATTGACAAAGTCATAGAATTTAAGGGGCGCATCAGGGAAATCGTCCGTGAAATACCCATCAATCTTCTTATAATAAGCTTCCAAAACCGAAACATTAGGCTTGGTAAAAGTAACATTGTTCATTGAAGCAGCCATGACCCCATTGTTAACGCCTTGGCAATTTTGTTGGGGTGATTTGGACCGGCACTTTTGAACATTTAATCCAATCGTGACAAAAAGGTTAGTATCGATTTCTATCGGAATTTGAACAGGATTTAGGCTTCTTAGTCCATCCATGACAGTCTTAACGGCAAGATTATCGTTAAATCTGGGCAGTTTAGCTGGTAACGATAAGCTATTAGGCATGGCGCCCAAGTAGTTGAAGTAGGCAATTGCTGATATGTTTTGAAACGAGACGTTCCGTGCTGACATATATGGTCCGATGGCCATGGAATATTTTGCTATTGGTTGGTCAGTTGTGACAAGGACGTTCATGGTCTGTCCTGGTCCAAGCATCACACGGTCTGTGATGAATGACTTTGTGTACTCAGCATCAGCTTCTACAATTGTTAATTTGTGATTAGCAATGGCAAAGAAATTCTCCATGTTTAAGCCAGCGTTTATCAGTCTTAACAGATATGTCTTCCCAGGGAGAACGTCAATCTTATACACATCTGAAATAATAATAGCACCATTAGATTAGGATATATATATACATACATACATGCATAATTGCTCATCTTTATTACCATTGGCAGAGCAATTGTAATTGGGGCCAGGGTGACCGTTGATCGTGTATGCATTAGCCGGTGGAGGAGCTCCTCCACTAGCTTGAACTTGTCGCTCAAGCTGTACTACATCCTGCAGCCAATATTCCCCTGGTACATTACATTTCAAAGTAAACCAATCAATCTTTAAATCCAAGAATTTGGGCTAATTAAATGCAAATTATATAATATTATATGAAATATTATTAATCACTACACGGCTACCTAGGATTATAATATGCTCTTCATAAGGGTACTTGAAGGGGTAGGGGACTCCATTCTTGGGATACACAACAAGGGCACCGTAAACAGTGCCTCTGAGCCAAGAAACATGAGCATGCCAAAAGAACGTGCCCTTCTGTTGAACCAATGTGAACTCGTATGTGAAAGTCTGTCCAGGTTGAATAGGGCACTGGGTAATGTAAGATGGTCCATCAAACCAGCACGATAGTCTCTGCCTTACGCCATGCCTGATCATATAATGAAAAATAACAAAGAGAAGAACGTATTAATTGTAAATAAATATATATGTTCAAACACCAAATTCAATGCATGGATAGTTTCTATTGATAGTTTACCAGTGAATTGTAGCATTATAAGGTGATTGATTAGTGACTTTGACAATCACTCTATCATCCTCTTGGGCGTAAACTACAGGGCCTGGAAACATGTTGTTGACTGCGACGATTTCTTTGTTGTTACATAGTTTGTTTACTCTCATGGTTTGTATCTGATTGCCAATATCGAAACAATAATGAGAGAAAGAGATTGGAACAACATAATATTGAGTTAACATAATCTAATTATAAGAAATTAAGTAACCATCATATATACATAAAAGAGACCTTGAAATCATAAAACCTGGTTGATCTTCCTCCAGGCGACATAGCGCCCGTAACATGCAGCATGTGGGCACTGAACAATAAGCTTAACCATAGCATGAAGGAAGTGCTGGTTAAGCTAGCCATTTTTAGTGAGAGAGAGAGAAACAAATTAGAGTTGAAGTGGAGAGTGGAAATGAAATAGAAGGCAGTTTAATAGAGAGTGAAGCTGAAGCAAATTTTTTTTTTTTTTAAAAAAAGCTTAGAAGGGAAAGAAGAAAGGGTTTGTCTAGTTGTATTATGTTTGTCAGCTTTCATGATTCCTCTAACATGGTTTCGTTATCATAAGATGTTGGAAGCGTGATTATTTAATGTGACCCAATGTGGGGAAGGTTTAGCCTTGTGTGTATCTTTCAAAGAAAAAGGAGAGTTTATTTCCTTTATGGTTTCATTATTGGTCAGGATTTTTGCTGTGAAATCATGCCTTTTGACTCAGAAAGTAACAATACCTGCTTCTAATATTCCATGTAAAAAACCACCAGCACAGCGACCTAGCTAGCAAGCCTACTCACTCTGTATAGTACAATATATAGTAACAGAACAGAAAGCATTGTTTTACATGACAGATATTCAGCTATAAAAAGCTAGATAAACAAGTGAAAAGAGACAATATGTATACATAAAAGACCTCCCAAAACAAGTTTTACTTTGCACAGTACTCAAATGGAGTAAAGTGTGGGATTGTTTGTAGTGCTTTTCGTAGACATCTTCTTTTACTCAATCATAAGCAAAGTCCTCGCACGCCTTCCTAAGCCCTGACTCTGTGCGGGGGGCGCTCTACCTGTACCGGTTACTCAACTTCTACACACATTGATTTACTAATCTATTATATTGTTAATCAAACTATCTAGCTATTTTATATATATGTGTTCATCATGAATGCCAAACAATTTTGACCCTTTTTCACTGTTTGAATAGTTGAATTGTTATTGGTTAGAATCCTTAATTATGATTTAGAGGTGCATGTGGTTAATAAATTAATTAACCTCTTGTCCATGGGCATTATTGCATATGCACTTATTATGATGCAATACTAACTGTCCTCAACCTCAATAGATTTTATATGAAATCATGAGCCATCAATATCATAAGGGTGTTTTTTCTTTTTACTTTTTCTTGTACTGTAATAGCACCTAAGGGACGATACTTTTATAAGAGAAATACTAGAAACTATTAGTGTTTATTTATTTCAAACAAAACTTAAATAATACTTAAGAGTTGATTTTCACATAATTAAGATAATAAGTTGCGATTAAGGGGAATGAAATCGATATTCGAAAGTGAAGTTATTTTTGGAGCAAAAGTTACTGAATTGTAGAGATTCCATGCTCCTCAAAGCAGACACAGAGACTGCTGTGAGACAATTAATAGTTTAAAAAGTATGCGTAGAATTGCATGCACAACATTCCCAAATTAACATTGAATGTCCGAACTTTTTTCCTTTTTCATGTTTTTGGTTAAAATTGTCGACCAAATTTCAGCCGACAGATGATTGTGTCCAATAGAAATGATATTATAACTTAAGTATATACATCACGCTGCAGGCCTGCGTATGAACGTAGTTTCTGTCAGTAGCTTCTGCTGATTAGAAAGTTAGAAACATGATAATAAATGTCTTCCAAAACTAGTTTACTAACCAAAAACTCCGTAGCGCAGGAGCACCTCTCCAAATTCAGGCTACGCTCCATAGATTGTATTCAATTCGAAGCAATTGGCTAAGAAAGCCCACGTCTTCCAAAGAGCTACGTAGCTTAAGCCATTCTTTAAATTAATTTCATTTTTATTATATATTATTATTATTATCCTGCAATCACCAAAAACTCATTAGTTTACTTGATGATTCTAACTGTAACTTAGACCCTTTTATGTATCAACATCAATATCTTAGATAGCAGTAGCATGACACGTACATTAATTATTTTGTTTAACATTCATGAAGATGCATTGGTGCATGGTTTTGTATTGATATAATTACTTATAAATTAAAGTGTCGTCAGCTACAATCAATTACTAATACAATTGATGNCCCAGACAACAAGTTCAGGTCTCAAATGTTGACCAATACATTTCTTATTTAACATATAACTACTTTAGCACTTGAATTTAGCACATGAATTTCATAGAGTATAAATTCTACTACATATTTCTCTCTTTAGTATTTGTCGTTTTTCATCAAATCGAGACTCTATCTATCTATCAATATATGTATATATATCTCTTACAAAATTAATAAAGAAATTATATCACATCATTTGAAATATAAAATTTGTTAGACAGGTGGACTAATATTCTGTCACGTGACAGAGGTCGAGGTGGTTAAGTCACAATCAAACTATGATGTAAGATTGATATAGTTAAAAAAATAAAGTTAGATATTTTCTAATATCAAAAGTTTGGTCATGGAGTCATTTGTCATGGATTCGATGAACATGTCCCAACAGTCAATACCTTACCGTAAAAATAATTGAACCAGCTAAGAATGAGTGTAAAATATAATGCTTGATTAAGTGTTAATATCACTTTCTCTGTATATTTGGTTTCAAACAAAAAAAAAAACTNTATATTGTGACTGGAAATAATTTTGTAGAGTGTTGGTTCAATGACGTATATAATAATAATCTCATTTCCAAATGTCAATTTGATTATTTTGGACATTATGTATTATACCTATATATAGTACAGTAGCATGCAATGGAATATATCTTTTATTATCTTTGGATGATAATAAATTTTTATTTGCCGCAGTAAAATTGGCGATTCTCGCATAATTTTAACTTAAAATTGAAGTCGTAGTGAGCTGGGATGCTGACTCATTACTATTAAAAAGATATTTATATACTAAAGCGACGTCCAGTTTACCATATTTACTTTATTATTGAATCAATTTGAAGTGTTACGTGGCAGTACAAGATCAGGGGCCGTCTATCAGTACCCAATTGTCACCAGATTCGCCAAATCTCTAACTTTAAGTTTGATAGCTCGGTATTAGTTCTGAGTTCTGACATTAACCTGGCTCGCGCAGCCCTTGAGTTGAGTCGACCCATGTTTACGAAAATTACATGTTCGTGTAAGTACGAACTTGGCTCCTCAATGGTATAATTGAGAAAATTTATTGGAGGAATTTAATAAGAAAATCGTAATTTTTAGGGCTTTTGTAAATAGAGTTGTAGAGTTGATATGAAACTTTTCAAAGCAAGATTATTTTTTAAAATATTCTGAAATTTATGACCCTTTAAATGTTATTATTAATCCTATAAATGATGATAAAAACAAGGGGTCTTTAATTAT
>JANLJB010001890.1:17603-52728 GCA_026212285.1 Bursera cuneata | reverse complement strand
CTTTAATTATACTTCCAAATCCTTACGATGTCCAGCTTATCTGGCGAAATTGGGGAAGGCAAGGCCAAGGGGTTATAGCATGCAGCAAGTAGAAGTGCTCCATGTGTTGAGAATGCATCAATGAGTTACTTTGAGTTAGCACACAAAACACACCTGAGGGCAGAGAAATTTCAGTGAAATTAAAAGACGCATTTACTATCCTGATGACTGGAAAAACTGCAAAAACATTTTGCATCGAGGACAGATAAATAGAAATTCCTCCGTAAAAAATGACAGTCCAGTTTGTATCAAAACGAAAAAATATTTGAATGTCAAAAACATAGATTCCAGTACCTTTGCGCACCTCCCAATGAAGCCAAAACTTCCAGAAACTCACTGCACACCAAGACAAAATTTTGTAACAAACCACTGTAACCTCCTCCCATTATCGACTCAGAATTAGTCTATAAGAGTAGAATTCATGTGTTCATCTGTGGACAAAGAGAGACTAGGTTAGTGGAATTTTTTTTCTTTCATCTTCTTCAGAACGTAGAACTCATGGCCATGAGATGTCTGGGATTTGCACCACAGAGGCCAAGCAAAGTCCAGGTTTCAAAAAGCAGGATTTTCGAGCAGCAGAGAGCAAGGTTCTATATTATCAGGCGCTGTGTGACCATGCTGATTTGCTGGAGAGACTGTGAAAATGAGTGATTAGTTCTCTTGATGAAAGCACATAAATTATGAAATCAAGAGGAAACTACCCAGAAAAGAAAAAGAATAGTAGAGTTAGCGTTGCAAGCAATCCAAACTTTGTCATCTGTGTAATGTCAATAAGTGTCCATTAATCTATTGTACACAGATCATCCATCTTCTATTTTGTTAATCTCTTTCTATCAGGTGTCATTTGGCTATAACTAGTTGAAAATAATCCTTGTTTTCCTTCATAGTTCTGGCTTTAGCAAGGGCCTAAGGCATGCACTTGCTTACAGCTGCACCCTCAAACAAACAAATTCATAATAATTTTCCTTTTCTTATGATCAGAATTCACAATTTAATGGCATGTATCTACAGAGACTAAAATCTCAACTAGGAGAAAAGTTCCAAACTACATATATCAGGTTATGATATTTGAATTTTGGTTTCGCTAAAATCTCATCTAGCAGAAAAGTTTCAAACTAATTATGTCAGGTTATGATTTTTGAGTTTTGGTTTTTAAGAAAATGTATTGGTTATATAGGCACCATGGACTAATAATGTGAGATGAAATATATATTCTGTTTTACGCTAAAGCAACATTTCGCTTCACCAAAAGAAAAAATATGTAAAAGTTCCATCCACACTTTTAATATAAAAATTTCTCAAACAATTCCATGAATACGAATCATCCCCTGAATTGCCTCACTAACTATTAGAATGATACTTCTCAAAAATTTAACACACATAAACAAATTTTGATGTATGCTGCAGCAAGATCTTGCTCCTATAGCACTTAAGCACCTAACTAAGCTAAAAAAGGAAAAAGTATTGACATCTATAATTCAATTTGCACTCTTTAGCACCGAATTTGCCAACACAGTCTAGCTGGAAAACATTCCGCAAATTTAATCACTCCCTTAATGGTTAAAGTTGGCGAAGATAGACTTTGTCGTTTGCAATTGCAAAATTCTCACTTTGGCGGCACATGAACACTTTGCCATATGTAACAATTCCAGATAAAGATACAAAAAAGGCATTTAAAATTGCATTCACACTCTTTAGCACCAATATCTCCCTACCAGATCCGAAAATAAATGTTTCATTCAATTGACACAGTAACTACTAAAATAAATGTGAAACAAATAATTTGTCAATGGACTGTAGACTGTCAAATGCTGCAGCAAAAATCAAGCTCTGGCAGCATTCGAGCATGACGTCATTTTCATTAATCAGGAAAAAAGTCAGTTTCAATTAGCAAAACTCAGCCCACTGCCTTCGGCACCAAAATTTCCAAACCAACTCTGTACTAAGAACAATCCCTATATTCACATTTAATTTAAGAGTTTTATCACTAATTATCATAATTATAGAAAAGAAAACAGAGAAAGAATCTAATGATCTATATGAACTGTAACAATAATAATTCTTTTCATTGGTGTAGGTGTGTGGTAAAGTAATCTCATTTGACCTATATATAGGATATGTAACATATCATTCATTTCATTTGCATAGCTGTTCTGACAAAAGAACAAGAACAAATAAAATTTCAGAGATAATCAGTAATTGGCTCCCCAAACTGAATCTAATGATAAGTACCATTTTGTTCAACCTCTGAAGTAACTAATATAAAGTTCTGAAAATTTACAAATGATATTCTGCCTCAGTACTCTCTCACTGCTCATCAGCGAGCCCTATCAACTCTCAATTAACCGAAATACCATCAAGCCATAAAATAAAATGTCAAGTAATGTGGTAAACAAACACCATACTGTTGCAAAGGAAAAAGCTCCATTCAATAGCACGAAATGCTTTCAACTCCAAGTCTCCAACACAAATACAGTTTTACTTAGTGCTTACTTTTAAGCTTGCAGCTATGAGTAACATTAACTCTGCTAAATTGGTCTTAGCTCACCACATATAGAAACTATCACAAGATCACGGCTTCCTATAGAACTGCCAGAACAATTTGGCTGGACAATTCTAATAGTCATGGAGGAAGCAGATCATAAAACAAAAATGAATCAACCTATATGAGTTAGCCAGATATTGGTAAGAATGGAAGTTTCAGTCTGAATCTCATTGAAACTCTGCCTTATAGAGAGACGAAAGAAAATTTCAGAAACCTTCTAGCTATTACGGACTCTTCATTGGCATCCAACAGATAAATAAATTATTCACATCACAGCAGTAAAATAATGAAACATGATTGCAAGCCCATCACTAATATCCACTAGGTATCATATCATTTAGTTATAATCTTCAAAATTCAAATGAAAGGCCATCCAGATGCCAGAACTAAAGAATATAATAAATCTATTTCGGTAATAAACCATACAAAGTAGAAACCTTAAGCCAAGCTAAGTGAAGACTAATCAAGAATTGATAGAGGTAAAATCCACCCTGCATATTAAAGCAGTCATCTAATTCAAAAAAAACTTATGGCATTGGACAGATAAAACAATTCTTCTGCAGACGTTTTCATCTGAAATCTAACCAACAGATTGTCAATCAGAACAAAGAAGAACATTTATGTAATCCATAATTGTTGATCAGTAATAATCTTGTCGAAATTACAGCTCAATCTAGCTACAGAAAATAAATGAAGACTGGAAATTCAAATTCCTCTCCACAACAGTATAATTTAACTATAAGTGAACTAAAATTTTCATGAATTACCACCTAAAAATAAACAAAATATTTACCATTCGATTATAAAAACAAAAGGAATTCACATTGATCAGCAACAAGTTTCTACAGAAGCTTACACGTGTTGATACAAATTCTTAGGAAAAGAAGAAAAAGGTATCATATAAACGAGAGTTCTTCAAAACAACAAAACATAACGAACCCTATAAGATGGGTAAGGATGATCAAGCGCGAAGCTTATTGACATCAGAGGCGGTGGCGGTGGCGATGGCGGTGGGGGTGGGCAGGACCACGGACTCGAGCCCATCTTGCTCCGTTGGCTTGGAGAGCATGAGAGGTCGGTCCTTGGCCTCTTCCTCGTCTTCGAGATCGATGGTGCTGAGGTTGATGCAGGAGCAGCGTTCCAGGGAGGCGAAGAATGCGGTGGCGACGTTGGTGCCCACCCAGTTGGCGACCCGATCCAGCGTATCACATGACATTAAGCCGCAGGTCTTGTCCATCGTTTGATTGACTGAATTTTTTGGCGAGTTTTGACTGGGATTGATGATGATTATCCGAGACAACAAGGAAACGGAATCTTTCCACTTTTTGTTTTACTTCTTTTGGAAGGCAGTAAGGGACCGTCGATTTTCGTCAGCTCCTGCGTATGCGTTTGCCGGAAGGAAGGCTGATTAGGAGAGGAGAGCCAATTAACGATTCCTGTACTTCTATTATTGAAGAAGGATTTTAATCTTAATGGTATTCCACGTCATCTTCTAACGTATTTGTATTTAATAATGTAAATATTATAAGTTTTTAACCTAAATAATCTCATTTTATTTTTTCTTTTTAAATTTTTTTAAAGCAAATTAAAACAAAGCCAATAAATGAAAAATTGTGAGAAATAACTTAAAATTAAGGGACCTAAAAATAACTAAATCTCTGATTTACTTAACTAAACCCAAGCGAATAAACATTATATATCTCTTACATAAAACTCTTCTTCCCCACGGATAATTGTCAGACCAATTTGCTGATAACCCAGTGACTGTCTGGTGATGGTCCGGCTAGCAGACGATGGTTAAGCGAATTCCGTGACTATTTGATGACCATTCCACATATTGAAAACTGTACAACAATTTTTTGATTATTGTCTGACAACTATCCGATGATTTTTAAATGACTATTCGGTGACTTTCTGATAATTGTTTGATGATTATTTGATAAATCTGATAATTGTCGGATGATAGTTTGACAAGATTGATGACTGTTCTATTGAAAAGTATTAGAGAATGAGACCATAGATTTATATATTATATACAGAGGGATATAATGATGATAAAGTTAGAAATAAATAGTCAAATAAATAAATCATGAGGATTAATTATTTTCAGAGGACCCCTAAATTTGGGTCATTTCTTGTAGTTTCCCAGAAGAAATAAGTTGGCCGTTTGGTGGCATGGCACCCCAGCATATGTATCAAATTTAAATTTTCGTCAATTCTTATCTCTCTCTTATTTCTACCAAAGAAGAGGCCTTTCTTAATGAGTGGAGGGCCTGCATCAAGGACGTGTTATTATTTTATTTGCTTCCCTATTGCATTTAAGATATTCTTTTCCTCTTATTTCTTAAGTTTATTATCAATAGTACAGCACTGCGAATGTATCTTCCACTTATTAAATGTACATCCTTTTTATTGTTATTATTAATTAAACTCTTTTATATAATTGAGAATCATTTAACTTTTATTAAGAAAATATTTACAAGCGTTTCAATGAAAATAGTCTAGCCCAAAAAACCATCTTACGTACGGAAGTACATAGAGCCACATTTTGAACTAGTAGTCCTTAAGTATACCAGTGCCATATTTGGCAATATAGCATTCAAGAATTGGTTAGAGCAAAACCAACTTCTATACCATTGAAAAAATCGTTAAAAGTCAATTGCCATTGAATTTTAGAATTCTATCGTGAACATGAAATCTTGGTGTAAGTTTTAAGCGATCCTCAAAAAAAAAAAAAAAAAAAAAAAGTGCTGACAACTGATAGACTACTGTCCAGCAATAGCATCCCTGCAGTTACCAAAGCATATGGATTTACCTTGTTCTTTCTAATCTCCGCATATTCTTAAAATGAGGCTGAGCGGGTGAGCCTTGGCTTGGCTATCTTCTTGTCCTCCTCCAGAGAAATCATAAGAAGATTAGAAGGGTTCTCAACCATCATTTTTGCAACCAAATACCCTGTAATGCTCCATGTCTGATATTTCCTTGCCTGCTTTCCAACATAGCGCCCCGTCTTACCGTCATAGTATTCTGGCCACCCATCTTTGGAGAGGCGTTGCTCCACCAGCTCTATTGCCCGTTTTGCAATTTGAGGTCTACCACTCTTGATGGATGCTGCAGCAAGTAGCCATAGAAGAACTACAAAAGGGAACCACACAGCCTTATGTCAAGTAAAAACTAGAGGGAGATACCCAAAAAAAAAAAAAAAGCAGCCAATTCAAGTCAGAGCTCAAAGTCGCACAACTATGCAACAATGCAGCGAAAAACATTGTTTAATTATTGGTAATCAATAAAGGGAATCAATTAGTTAAATTTATAAGATAACATTAGATGTACATGTGTTCGTGACACAGACCTGGCCAAGATCCACCATTATGGTAACTCCAACGTGTGTTCTTTGGGTCATATCCAGTGACAGTCCTCCATTCATGTCCTTCTAAGGCAGGGTAAGAGATTTTCAAAGGCATCTCACCTATCAAGTCCTCCCAGCGCTCCTCAATCAAATCCATAATTGCTGTTCCTTGTGCAGGTGTGGCTAGAGAACTCAAAATGGCAATGCAGTTCCCAACTAGGAACCAACGGAAGTCCATCCGAGCTGGGCTGACATTGCCAATCAAATATCCTCCTCTCAAGGGCATGAAATCAAACACCCAGTCAGGGATAGAATCAGGGATGACATTGAACTTGTTAACAGCAGTGTGGGAGTACTCCTCAGTTTTGTAGCGGTATATATTATTTAGCTGTGTAAAATCAAGCCAATAGTATTTCTGTATGTGATAACTGAGAGCTGTAATCCTCTTATCAATTCGCTCAATCAATTCCTTGCCATCACGCTCAGGCTTCAACATCTGCCGCGCACACCTCAGTGCAAAATAGAAGAGAGCCTGGATCTCAATCGGATACCCATATATTCCCTGTAACAAAACAACTCAAAAATAATTTAAACTAATTGTAATTCAGTGGAAAAAAACTGAAATCAAAATTAGACTAATTCAGGAGATTTCTAGTGCAGTCCAGAATCACAGTAAATGGATGTGCTTCTCTTAATAAAAAGTTTTCAACCACATCTATAGTTCGATACAATTGCTTATCGGAAAATTATAATAAGCACCTGTAGCAATTTTCCATCATAATTAGCAACGAATAGACAGTTGGCACCAAAGCAGAGAAGCTCTCACTTTGCCTCGTATCTAGGGGCAGCAGCAAATTTGGACTCAAATTTGTGTAATCCAATCCCAAACTCATGGCCTATGCATCCAATTTCTTACATACAAACTCAACTCCATGAATATCTTGCAAGAAAACAATAAATAAAATGACTCACCATCCTCCTGTCAATCATGCTACATCCATCTGCACACAAAAGTGTCGGGAAAGTGTCGAAGCCATCTGAGAGACAGAGGTTGAGAATCAACTTCATTCCTCTCTGAACTTCAGGGAGTTCTGCGAGTGTATAGTCACGAGTGCACTTGGTATATGACCTTAGCAGTATAATCCACCAAAAACCAGAATCGACAGGTGCAACTCTTCCTATTGCACTGCCACCAAAATCTGCAAGCAAGGTTTCCTTTTGCTGATGCGAGTTAAAGAGAACTTTAAAACTGGCGGGCATCACGCCTTCTCCAAGGGTAAAGTTATCAATCCTTTTCTCCCAACCTTGAAGGTGAAGAGTCTTCAGCAAGAAGTTCTTTACAATCTCAGGTTCTGGAGGATCCCTCATCAAGCAGGCTAAGCCAGTAGGGACAAAATCTCTTACAAAAACCTGCACATACATATGAATGGAAAATAAAAAACTATTAAAATAGCACAAAAAGAAATCTCGTTTTATTTCTCTATATTTGCACATAAAATTAAACAGCAACCTCAGAACAAAATGTCTAAAAGACTTTTATCAAATGATTTTTTAATTAAAAAAATAAAAGATATTCATGTTTTGATACTTTAGAATTATTTTATGGAAAATATTATTAAGGATAAAAGATATTCATGTTTTGATATTTTAGAATTATTTTATGGAAAATATTATTAAGGTTCCTTGGCATTATTATTTTTGTTTTTTCAAGATTTATACAGAAAGTCAAATTTACTTAAAAACCTTTTTCGATCAAAACAATCTCCGAAACTCTTATTCAAGTTCATACCAAACAACAATGTAAATTATACAACGGAAAGCAATTAAAATTGAATTCACAGGTAAACCTGATTATAGTTTAAAGCCTCAGCCATGGGATCCATAGCAGCGAACGTCCCTACGGGCTTTCCTTTGAAGTACACGTAAGACTTCTTCAGCCTTTCCCATGCCTCTTCCACCATCGCCGCACCACCAATCTCTCCGCTCGTCTGATAACCACCAATGTTCGATCTCATGGCATGATCAAATATCTCTAGGTTCGTACCGACACTTGGACACGGCTTTAACGCCGTCGCCTTCGGCATACTCACATTATCGGACACGGTGTTGTCGTTGCTCTGCAGTCTCACAGTCTTCTTCCCTTTCTCCGCCTTCACTAACTCTCCGCTTTCCAAAGATTCTGAGCACTCTTTCTTCAGAGAATCTAAAGATTTTTCCATCTCCGAAGGCGCTGAATCGTCTTTGTCTTTAAATTCTTGAGCACATTTTGACGTTTCAATTACTATACACTCCGTTGAACATTTATCGGAAATCGTTAAGGTCACAGAAGTGATTTCTGGTTGAAGATCGACCAAATGATGATCGAACGTTTTGGCTTCAAAGCTTGATGAGTCGTTCTTGCTCGTAACTGACGACTCCAATGACTTAAATTCATTATCCAACAAACCTTCTTTGTCAGTCGAGTCCTCGTCAACGGTGGAGGAAGCATTCCTCTGTGCCGGTGGTGGAGCAGCCTCTGCTTCCTTTGCGTCGTGCAAGAGATATTGCACCGTCTTCGACATTCTAGAATATTGTTGAGGGATTACCTTCACAGTAATTTTGTTTTTTCTTGGAGAGAGAGAGAGAGATTTAGTAACCAGAGAGAGTGTCAATCATGAAAGAATTAGAATGCAGAGAGTGTGCTTTCTGTTTTGGCGGTTTGAGAGGGAATTCAAGCAAGCTGTCCAAAAGCAAGGTCTCGTTTATAAATATTTACAATATTGCCACCATAATGTTTAGTCATTTGTGTTGGTGCAAGTGCAGGACGATTGATTCAAATGTCATGGTGGTTTATTAGGGGTATTTCAGGGATATTAACAGCTGGCGATTCTTTTAGTTATCGAGGCGGGAAATAACGGGCTGATGCTATTGTGTACCAGGTAAGCGCTGTGGTAACTGAAACGAAATTAACCAAGCTTGAAAGCAGACCTATTTCAACCGAAGAAACCAAGGAATTTCTTTTGCCCATTTTTGCCATGGCAGGAAGATGTAGCTTGGACGCAAATTGCTTAACATTAGTATAATGTGACTTTATTTCAGTTCAGTGGTATACCCAACCAAAAATTCACACGCTCACAGCAAAGGCATTCCATGCCAGAAATTCTCATCTTTATAAATTCTATAATAAGCTGGGTCAAAGCGATTTCATTTTGGAAAATGTACAATTCTTCTTGGCTAAAGAATGCCACAAACTACATGATCTTGAACAGAGAATTTTCATCGGTTGAAATGCCAAATTGACAATAAATGCCAGCAAAACATGCAAAGTTCTCGAATCAAGGAATATTTCATCAGCAAACTACAGAAAACAATGCGGTTTTAATAGAATCCCCATTATCTTAGTCTCTCAGTAAGGCCTGCGTATAGATATTTCTTTAAGGACGAGATGATGCTTAACTTACAATTTTCAACGCATTAATCATGTTAAGAAGCTAGTCATTTGAGGCGAACACATGCGTCTGGCTATCTGCAAAAAGATAACCATACAGTGTACAACTAATTGGGTAAGAAAAAAAAAAACCCACTTATATCTGATCAATATTCTTCTGTGTCTGTCCGCATAATACGTAAAAGCTTACTCAGAACAATCAAAATATTCTTTAGTTCTCAAAATCCATATATAAACAATGAAGCCAAAATCAGGTAAGAGTTTGGAACAGCAATTCCAAAATGCTTGCAACAAGCTGCCAAGTCCAGGCCCTAAGCGTTCTACCTTTTCAGATTCCTTTACAGGGTAATTATGTAACCCTTCAAAAGGAAAAGCACAAGAACGTAAACTTCTGCCTAGCGAGGATCTCATCCTGTACCATCCAGGCTCTATTTGTCAAACTCCCATATGACGCCTCCATCCTCTGAAATAACATAGCAAAGATATGTTAGCAATTAGCAAAATATGGAAGAGCAAATACAAGAGAGGGCTAAGACAAAAACTTCCAAATATTAGTAAGTTTTGGTCAGATTCATAAAAACAATATTTGCATCTATTTCCAATACATTCAAGTGTTTTAGACACAGACTCAACCTAAACCTGGTCTAAAACACGTCATATCAATTTTCTAACATGACAGAAAAGCAACTTGTATGACAAAAAATTCCTTTATGATTCCTAAAGATCATTTCACAGACTCTCTGATGGCTACACCTTCTCATGGATATGATATGCACTCCGATCAACAATTACAGCAAATGATCAGCCTATTTGTTATCAGCATGCTTGTAATGGGTATTACCTCGTTTATTAAAAAAGTTCAGAAGATATAGACCCTGAATCTTATCAACGTCTGGGAGGGGTACCTCATGAAAGTGCCCATCATGAGCGCATGGCAAATACACCTAGCATGACCTTCCCTTAATTTTTCAAAAACTTAGTTGCCTACATTGCTTCTTTACATTTCTAACTGGGTAAGTACATATATTCAAAAGTCATGTCCATTTTGTTATATACAATCATGTTTCTCTAATGAATTGTAAGTTTGATAACAAACGGGACATGATCCCATGTAATCCTAACTTATTATAATTCCCTTCAAACGAATGAATGAGGTATAAATTCTTGAAATCAGTTGCATAACCTTGCAACATAAATGTATTGGTTTATGCTCTCACTGTCATTATCTACTTCTGTATGTGTATAACTAGAACCCTAAAGGCTTATCCATTGAGGACTTTTGGCTACCATCGTAAAGTATAAGGTTCAATAGTCTTTCTACAATGTTGACCTACTCTGAACAGGAAGAAAGAACAAAGAGAATCCAGGGAATACCTTTAACTTTCTTGTTTATCCAGATCTCCAGGAGCATTCCGGCACCAATTCCACCAGCAATGCATGAGCCATAGAAGGCTATGGCAGACGGTAGAGATCTTCGAGGCAGGAAATAGTAATCAGGAATTTGCCTAATCTTCTTTGGAAGCCGCTTCTTTATGGCTGGTTTAACACCTGCACCAGGGTCCTTCTGCAATTCACTGCCAATGGCTTTCCAGTCAACCCCTTTCAATGGGTCTTTTGGCTCTTCAGTTCCCATGCCCAATAGTTTTACAGCTCAATTCTGCAGCTACAAAGCAACAAACCGTTTGCAATGAGGTCCAATAAACCCAGCAACGGTAGAAATATTACACGAGTAAAGCCTCAAGTTATAATGGGACGATAAAAACTCGGATTTGAAACGTCCATACAGAAGCAGGCAATATGTGTAATCAAAAATTGGAAAGAATCATACTCTCACTGTGATTTC
Source organism: Bursera cuneata (assembly GCA_026212285.1). Classification (NCBI taxonomy): domain Eukaryota; kingdom Viridiplantae; phylum Streptophyta; class Magnoliopsida; order Sapindales; family Burseraceae; genus Bursera; species Bursera cuneata. Next base: position 41,525 of record JANLJB010001890.1, on the reverse strand, counting down.
ATCAAACATATTAAGTGCATAAAACATATTACTCCGGTTCCAACACAAAACCTGTCGGTAAATCCACACAATACGACATAATCTYGTTCAATGCAATAAATCGAAAATATATTATCATCATAACCAAATAACAATAAAARAAAAAAAATTATGACTATGACTTGTAGTTTTWTAGTCAGAGAAACCAAGGAAAACAAAACAAAGAGTGTGGTTTTCAATTTCTCAGCCTGAGTTAGATGATAATGCTTACTCAGATGATTTCTTGTGAGCGTGAAATTTAATTTCTTCTAAAGGTTGGTTCAGCTGTAAGCAAGTGAGACACAAGTAGGTTTCTGGACTCTACGGTAGGTATGTTTGTGCAATGGCCGCTCTTTTTAATTTCTAATTTATGTAAGGAAATATATAAATTTAGCCGAATTGGGGAGATTATTTTGAATTTTAGTCTGACTTAATTTTTTTTATTAACTAACAAAGTTTCAATGAGCGTTATATGTACCCTCGTTCCTCTAACTGTGTATATTAACCTCGACAATAAGTACTTGTTTGATAAATTACCATAACTTGACATGTACTAAATATTTATTAAATATTTAGTATGTATTTAATACGTGTCAAGTTATAGAATAAAATAACTCTATAATTATAATTATTTGTTAGTCAATTAGAAAAAATATAACTCAATTAAAATTCAAAATAATACTCAAATTTAACTATTTTTTAAATATTTTTTTTCATATACAATAATATTATTTGAATAGTTAAATATTATTTTTTTTAAATAACAGAAATTGGTTATTTAAGGTAACCAATTTTGAGAATATTGAAGGAATTTGAGATAAATTGCGTTTAATATTTTAGATAAATATTGAAAGAGTTGATATACTTAATGAAAAAGGATAGTGTTATTGTTCTTTCTACACGTGTCGACTTCATATACAGAAACAGTGAATGAAATTCCTTAAATAAAACGTCCTGGAAGAAAAGTTAAAAAAGAAGGCGGCGTGGGCCAGTCCCAGTATCAGAGCTACTGGACAAAGATTCCTGAGGAAGCAAAGACGAAGGCCTAAAGGAGCGTCCAAGTTGGTGAAGAAAGTTAATGCTATAGTAACAAATCGAAGAGAATAAAAGAAAGAGTGGAAAACTCATTCTTCTCTCTTCAATTCACAAATTGCAATAATAATAATAATATATCCAGCTCACTCATTAACGCTTCATTGTTGTCTATTGATCACCCATGGATTTCGTATCTCTGTTCGTCCCTTTTTTCTTTTTAAAATTAGTTATCAAATTAAAGTACTCCAATTCTTTGATCATGAGACGTTTCTTCCAAGCAACTTTCCATCACCATCACCATCACCAACAACAACAACATCAAGTTTAAACCCGCCTTTTCTTCTTTATTTCTCCTTCAGCTTCGGCCGTCTAATTTAACGTCTCAAACACTGGTTTCTAACTAACTATCCGTCTAGCAGCAATGCCGGCTCTCGTTTCAGTTAAAACTCCGCCACAAACGACGCCGTTACACGTTGTCGTACCCGACACCCGAAACGGAAACACCGACAACCACCGAACTCCATCTCCACTTACAAAGCGAGCCCCATCTCCGTCACCGTCTAATTCACGCACCAAACCCGCTAAAACAACTCTCGAAAAGGTGACTATCGATGAGTCATCTCTGGATAACCCGGATCTCGGTCCGTTTTTACTTAAGCTGGCCCGAGACACGATTTCTTCGGGTGAAAATCTCAACAAGGCCTTGGATTACGCAATTCGCGCGTCCAAATCGTTTGAGAGGTGCTCGGGTTCGGGACTTGACCTGGTCATGAACTTGCACGTGGTCGCGGCGATTTATTGCAGTTTAGGTCGGTTTGAGGAGGCGATTCCGGTTTTAGAGCGGGCCATCGAAGTTCCGGACGTTGGAAACGGGTCGGATGACGCGCTGGCCAAGTTTTCGGGGTATATGCAGCTTGGGGATACGTATTCGTCTATGGGTCTGTTGGATAGGTCCGTTTGGTGTTATGAGTCGGGTTTGAAGATCCAAATTGAGGCTCTCGGTGATTCGGATCCAAGAGTTGCTGAGACTTGCAGGTAAGCTCTGTTTCGACTGTTATGATTAATTTTGTTTTGGGTTGGGACTTTTGAACACTCGCCGCGCACGTTAATTTATAGTTTAGTGGCATGACTAATGTGCGCTGCTTTCAAATTTGTTGGAATTTTGCTGAATGGTTAGGTTAGTTGTAAGGTCTGCACGGCACGTATTCCGGAGCCCAGCCTGTTGGTTTATTGGGCTTATGGGCTCAGTTTTTTTTTTTTTTAATATTTGCTAGGTAACCATTATCAAAGCCATTCTTTTGCCACATTTATATTTTTTAAAGTATTTAATGTAGTAACATGTCTCACATAAATATTTTCTATTAATGATAAATAAGTAAATTATTAATTTTTTAATCATGGGTAGGTAGCTTTTAATTTGTTTTATGTGTTTGGGAAGGATGATTACTGAATAAAATAAAAAAGGACTGATATAAGAAGTCTAAGAAATTGGTGGAACTTGCTCTTTTATTTGAAGGAATATGTTTAACTTAGCGCCATGGAAGGAGAATTCTTTCATATTTATTTCCGGAGGAAGTATGAAAGACGAATCTAGAATGAAGGATTCTTCTCATTTTGAAAGAAATTGATTATTAGCATCATTCACTTTAGGAACCCACATAATGGTATACATGTAAATTATTCTAATGTTCTTTTACAATTATTAGCAACCATACTTATTAGTAGACCTCTCGTTGGATGTAAAATCCTCCATCTCTATGAAGGTGTGAAACATGTATCATACTTGTAGAGGATAGATGTTGAGACAAGTTGTTGTTGAACTTCTAGCATAGTTGCATTTCCTGACAATTGACTATGGAATGCAGGTACTTAGCTGAGGCACATGTTCAAGCAATGCAATTTGATGAGGCAGAAAACCTGTGTAAGAAGATCCTTGAAATCCACAGGGAGCATAGTGCACCCGCCTCCCTTGAAGAAGCAGCTGATCGCCGGCTTATGGCTCTTGTCTTTGAGTCAAAGGGCGACTATGAGTCTGCCCTTGAGCACCTAGTTCTGGCTAGCATGGTAATGTTAGCTAATGGTCAAGACAAAGAGGTTGCTTCTATTGATGTTAGCATTGGCAACGTTTATATTTGCCTTTGCCGGTTTGACGAGGCCATTTTTTCCTACCAGAAGGCACTTACAGTCTTCAAAGCCACTAGGGGTGACAATCATCTTTCCGTGGCATCAGTCTTTATTCGCCTTGCAGATCTATACTACAAGATTGGCAAACTACGAGAGTCTAAATCGTACTGTGAGAATGCCTTGAGAATATATGCAAAACCAGAGCCTGGAACTGCATCTGAGGAGATTGCCAATGGTTTGACAGAAATCTCGGCAATCTATGAAGCCCTGAATGAGCATGAGGAGGCATTGAAGCTTTTGCAGAAAGCTATGAAGTTATTGGGAGACGCCCCTGGGAATCGTAGCACAATTGCAGGAATAGAAGCACAGATGGGTGTGATGTTTTATATGGTTGGGAAGCATGGGGAGGCTCGTTGCTCTTTTGAGAGTGCTGTTGTGAAGCTTCGTGCAAGTGGAGAGAGCAAATCAGCATTCTTTGGAATCGTATTGAACCAGATGGGATTGGCTTGTCTGCAGCTATACAGGATAAATGAGGCTGCTGAGCTGTTTGAAGAAGCAAGGGGAGTGTTGGAGCAGGAGTGTGGTTCATGTCACTTGGACACTCTCGGTGTGTATAGCAATCTTGCAGCAACTTATGATGCCTTGGGGAGGTAAGCACACTGCAATATTCTAAGTTTTGGTATAGTTCCTTAACCATATGCTTGCTTGCTGTGATCGATGTTCTTTGCAGTAACTTGTATGGTTTTGCATTAGAAGATAGTGTTACGTAACAGAAGGTTTATGTTAAACTGTTCAAAACTTTGGTGAGCTGAGATCAGAAGAAAATATAAACTTCATCTTGCTTTAGACTTGCTGTCACAAATGGCATTTTTAGTCTTCAGACCCACAATCAATTACAATTATAATATCTTGCTGAATTGTCTAATATCTGAGTTGTCTGACTTATCTCGTAGGCAGGTAATTGTATAGTTGTTCATTAAGGTTGATCTGCTTAACACAAAATTACGTTTTTTATTACAGGGTAGAAGATGCAATTGAGATATTGGAGTACATTCTCAAGGTGAGAGAAGAAAAGCTTGGAACAGCAAATCCAGATGTTGACGACGAGAAGAAAAGGCTCGCTGACCTCTTGAAAGAAGCAGGAAGGGCTCGGAATAAAAAGGGAAAATCACTTGAAAATCTTCTTGATTCCAACTCACAAAGAAGGAAGAAGGAAGTTAGGAAGAGGCAGTCTGGATTTGGTTTTAGAAGTTAAAAGTCTCTTGCTCTTGCTCCTTAGCGGAATCCGCTCCTTGTGATGCAGGGACTTTGTGTACAGTAAGGATCAAGGTCTAGAATGGTGGATCCTTCACGTTTCTCTGAATTCCAATTTATTTTTATTTTTTACATTTCTTTATATCTTTTGCCTTGTTAATTTGCTTCTTTCTTTTAATTAATATATATCAATGCTGTCGTTTTGTAGCTGGTGGATTGGCATTTACCCTTTTTGACTTGAAACTTTTTTTTTTCTTCTTTTAAATCTTATTTATAATTATATAATGATTTTAAAACTAATAGGGGGTAATCTCATCGTATATGAATTAAAAGCTAAAGTTGCATGAAGTAGATTCGAATTTACCCACTTTATTTAAGAAAGAAGTATTACCTTCACTCTGTCCCTTGCTTAGCTTAACGTACTGCTCAAGCAACCTTTCTTAAGTAACAAGAGGTAGAAAGGACAAAGAAATTCGCCAGTTCACACACAAGATCTTCAACATCCAACAACTAACCAAAATATTGTAGGATTGAGTGCGGTGGCAATGTATTTGGAAAATTCAATTATTGCTGTTGTTCCATTAATCTGTAGTTTGGTTGTCATCTAACAATAATTGACTAATAAATTGTTTTACCTCTATTTATAATAATTTAATATTAACAAATATTTTTATATTTATCCAATCAAACAATCAATAATATTTTAATAAAAATCCTCAATATTTTTAAAATTCTACAATAATAATATCTAATTATTTAGGATCTACTTAATAAACTCAAGACAAATCGACCTAAAAAATTTGACAAACCTCTTGACCCATTTAGAAATGTTAATTTCTAGCTACTCTTGGTGACATTACCAACAAAACTTTTGCTAATTTTATTATTATTATTATTATTATTACTCTTAAGCATGTAATGACATTAATAGAAATCTATAACTTAAGTAACAGTGTTCAAGATCCAATCCAATTTTGATCCATTTCGATTACTTGATTAGAATGGATTAGATTATATTTCTAAAATCCAATGTGATTGGATTGGATGTTATGTTTCCTTATGGAAATCCAATCAAACCAAACTATTCTAACCTAAATTAAAAATAAATAAATATTTTTATACACTTAAATAGGATATTCATTATCCTACTAATATCTTTCATCATATTCTTCAATCATTTCGTATTTGTTAAATTGTACATAATATGTATTACTTATTCTATTATGGAGTGGTATTAATTATGAAATCTATTTTTTATTAATCAAAATTTACATAATATCTATTAGTTATTCTAATATGTAGTAGTATGAGTTATGGCATATTTTTGGATAGGATTGGATTAAATGGAATTTTAATATATTTCAATTTGGATTATATTTTATTTTTCATGTATTAAATCGGATTGATTTAAAATATTATTATCTAATCTAGTTTATAATTGGATTGGATTGAATTAGAAAAAATTAATCGTTTCAAATTGAGGAACACCCCTAAATTTTAGAACAATATTATAAAGGAAAATAACACTAACTCTATAAAACAAAATTAATACATTTTTGAAAAAAAAAAAAAACCTTTAGATTAAGGTTTCAGAACTTGAACTTCCATTTAGATTATTTGTTGTTATAGTTGCAGTAGTCTTTTGTCTAAAGGATAGAGAAAGCAACTAAGTGGTGCAGAGAAGATCGAACGGTAAGGAGGCACTAAAAGATGAAGTCGCAGGAAAGAAGTTGAAAACTTTTATTAATTAAACCTTTATTAATGTCACGTGTCAATAAATACTTAGGAATTAAGAAATTAGTATAGAATGAATTAAATCCATGTAAGGTGTTTGATTATCTACGCCACAAACCACGACACCAACCACCAATGATAACCGACTTTTTTTTTTTTCTTCACTGATAGAGAAGCTGAATTCACCCACGTGTATATTCAACCAAGCTGGCCGACTACTGTGACAGTGAGAAGTACATTAAGAGTCAAATGGAAGTTTCATCTAAGCTTGCAGTCTAATGTCAGTCCAAACCCTCGTAGGGGACAGAAGAGTAGAAACTACGTGTGAGTTGGATTATAGCACACATTATCATCTAACATTTTTCTACATTCGCAAAAGATAAGTCGAAAAAGAAGACCGTTACACAAGACGTGGAAACAAAGAAAACATGCTCCAACTTGTTTCAAGGATTGTGTGCAAACGGATTTCCAATTAAGATTTTTAGTTATTGGATAGTAATAAATTTTTTCAAACGTAGAAAATTGGAGGTCATGTGACATCTATCTATTTCCAGCAATACTAATCAAATAATTAATTATTGTAATAATAGTAATAAAGAATACAAATGCCAACTAAGGGTACTTTGAACGTATTTATCTTCTCAAGACCATAAAAAATTGACAACTAGTTGAAGTTGGATTGCACCTAATGGGACTTTTCCTCCAAGGTGATGGTGACCAAGTTCATCGCCGTGGCCTGTTTGGGAAAAATCCATATCGGTTGTCACTGTTAGGTCTGCTGCCCAAACAGTAAGCCAACTTAAATTTTCAACACTTTCATCATCCTAAAAATGTCCACAAGTGCGCTTCCCCAACTCTCTTGCACTTCCAACTCTTGAAATTTTGCAACCCATACACAAGCTATGCATCTTTTTCCTGGAAACTTCGCTTCTCCCCATATTATATATACTTGACTATACCACAAACCCTCAACTAGTCCTCCAAAATGGGTTCCCACAAGGTGTCAAGAGCCAGGACCCATCAGCCTTGTGCCGCTTGTAAGATGCTACGTCGGAGATGTGACACCAACTGCGTACTTGCACCATATTTTCCAACCGAAGAGATCGAGAAATTTGCCTGTGTGCATAAGGTTTTTGGTGCTAGCAATGTCATTAAAATGATTCAGGTGGGGTATATTCGCTTTTGGATCTATACTTCTGACTATTATATCAGTCTCGTGTTCGTGCAAGCTCAAGCTCATCTAATTTCAAGTTGTATGCAATCGAGCTATGTTTTGAGTTGCACTGTTACTGTTTAATTGATCGTAATAATATCAACCATTTTCATCCCTCCTCATTTGTTATGTATGACAACCTAATATTTACTTTGCTCTAACCCAGTTACCACGATTGAAAATTTTGTTTCTTATATAAGAAATCCAATTCTTATTGATTTGGTCAAAATTCTTCAGCTGTGTCCTGCTTATACCAGTTAAAATTGGTTTTCTTACTTGAACATGTCTGTTAAGTACTTTGTTTGTTCAATAGTTGCATGCATGACGGGTGATGTTTGTTAATTTTCATGTGGTCCTGAGATAGAATAAGCTCATCGCACTTCTCAGATCCGGCTGTTGCATGGTGAAAATTTGTGTTCAAGTTAAAAGAAAATTGGCGAAAATATATGTAAATGAAAATGGATCATGATGTTTGTTGCATTCTTTATATAGCAATTGAAACATAGTCGATTAGTTGTGTCCGTTACAGTGCATAAATGAACTAGTTTTCGTATCAGATCTATCACGAGTACTCATGAATCCATTTGTTTAATTTGGTATCAGATGGTTGAGGAGACAAAGAGGGAAGATGCCGTGAAAGCATTAGTCTATGAAGCAACAGCAAGGCTGAGAGACCCTGTTTATGGCAGCGCTGGGACTACTTTCCACTTGCACAAGATGGTTCAGGATCTCCAAGTGCAGTTGCAATCCATACGAACTCGAGTTGGGGAGTTGCAAGAACAAAGAAACCAGTTATTGAGCACTCTCTTGAATGTTCATGCTCATCAGGGTTCTGTCTCCCCCACAAATAGTCCCATGTTTGATTCTGGTGAATTCTCTCTAGATGAAGGACCTATGGCCTATGATCCTGTTTGCTTTCCTCTAGAATGTGACTGGATTTTGTAAGGGGAGATCATAAATCAAACCGCCAACCGTTGAATTATTTGATCAGTTTGCATTAGGTAGCTAGCTAGGATTTTTCATTTTTAAATAGGTAATTGTTAGTGACTTACTAAGAAATAAACTTAAGGGCGAAGACATTGTAAAATTGTGGAAATATACTCAGTTGTGATAATGATATGTGGTAGACTCAAAATTTAGTCAAATCAAATTCTATTTTGTACTTGATATCTTTGGTTGAAAACTTCAAATTCTGGTAAAGTCGTATTGTAATGTTGTGAAGAACTGATAAAGTTAGCTAGACTCTAGTCTAGTACCCATTTCACAATTCTCTTTCTTCCAAGTTGGAGGCTCATTAGTCATTACTTTTTCGCTACATTCCACATGAATTGACTGCAATGTTTTCCCAAGTCCTCACGGCATCTTTTTCCTGCAAAATGATTCTAACGAAGTCCGCAGACATCTCAAACTTTTCATATTTCAACCCTCCATGATTAAATGCAGAGGCAGGCTCTGGGGATATAACTTGCTCTTGACACGTTGGAATGAAATAGTAGAAGGCACAAACTATAGAAGGTATCATAAGAAGAAGATTTGAATTCAACTTCTTTCTAGATCTGCCCAAGACATATTGAAGCCGCCCAGCCCTTGCCTAACTTTTTCCTTCTTGGACTTACATTGCATGTACAAAACGAAACAAAACAACAGAGTTCTGGGCTGATTCCTGAATCCTGATTTGCATGTATTATGGTTCTTATTAAATATTTCGTTAATAAATGAAATAAAATTTAACTAAAATTTTGGCTGGTATAATTTAGAAAAATTGTATAACCGTCCAAAATTGAGGGTAATATTTGAAAGTGGACGACAAATTGAAAATTTAGAAACCATAACCATAATACAAGGATTTAACTTTTTTTATCGAGTGATAAATTTTGATAGACAAACACGTCTCTATCGCTAAAATCTGACTTGTAAGCATTAAGATATCGAACGTGGGAGATTGATAATAAAAAAAAAATAACTTGTTATTCTATCGAATGTAGTTATATCATCAAGATTTTTGTGAAGATGGTCAATTTGAACCCTCTTAATTTTAATCATTTTTTTAATCTCAATCTAATTTATCAGTAATTTCACAAGTATACCATGTATGAATCAAGCTATTGTAATTTAATTTTTTTATACTCTTTCATAACCATTGATCTACTACGATCTAATTATTATAAAGTTGTCATAATTATATCTTATTTTTATCTTTTCTTTCACGATAATTGGATTGTAGTTGATCAATACTTATAAAAAAGGATAAGAAATTAAGTCAAACAAATTAAGTTACAATACTGTAACCTATTATGCATATATATAATTAGATCTTATATAATACAAAAGCTAAAACTTTTAAAATAATATTTTGACATAAATTTACTATTATTCATCTTATATAATGCAAAAGATGAAATTTAAAGTTAGAATATTATATTCATATTAACCCATAACTATCTCAACCATTATTAGATAAAATGAAACGTATGAGCATAAATTTATATTAAAATATAATTAAACAAATTTTGTGTTCAAATTTTCTAATTAATTTATTATATATTGAAAATTAAATCCCTATTTACAAAAATTCGCCGAAAACGTTAATTAAATAAAGAAAAGGATTACATAACATCTCTATAGATTCGTATAAATAAATATCTCATCTGACATCGATTTAAAATAACGGCTCTACTATACTGATAACTAACTTTCAGTAAAATATTTATCACAGATTTATGATCATAGAAGATTATATTACCGCCAAGCTGACACTCTTCTTCAGTCCCGCTCTCTCGCTTTGTGATTGAAGCCCAAAAAGATTAAAAAAAAAAAAATGCCTGAAGCGGAATCAAGCTCTAATTTACAAAACAAAAATCCAACCGTTGATCCCACCGACCACCTCCCACTCTCTCTTCTCAGATCCGAATCCATTCCGGCTGCCCCCACCCGATCTCTTTCCACCATCGACTGGTTACCGGAGTTTTCCGGTTACTCATGGGTGGCCTACGGGGCGTCTTCTCTTCTTGTGATCTCTCATTTTCCTTCTCCTCTCTCGCCAGAAGAAACCCTAATTGGTCCGGCTTTCCGCCAAGTTTTCGAGCTCTCCGACAAATCATCGCCTGTGACCGCCGTTTCTTGGTCTCCGGTAACTCCTTCTATTGGCGAGGTTGCTGCTGCCTCCGGGAACTTTATCTACGTCTTTACTCATGATTCGTGGTGGTCGAAAGGTATATAAGAGTTTTGCATGTGATTTTCTGTTTGGTTACGGAGAAAGTTGATGGAAACTAAGCCACTGTTATGAATATAAACGAACTAGTAATCGTACTTAACCTTGCCACAGAAGCATTTCTGTTGAAATCCTTTTTATTAATTTAGTTCATATTTATTGCAATCTACAATATCGAATATTCCGCGCAAGACATAATTGAGGTAATTGTTTTCATTTCGGATACTGAAACAGTCAATAAGGTTATAAGATAGTCGCATTATAAGTTATTTTTTGTTTTATGTTTATATGTGGAATATAGGTGGGTATAACATGTAGAATGGAGCTTGAATTGTGTTGCTGAGTTTAAATGCAGGGGGGCTTGAGAATTTTGATGTGGTAATATACTGCTTATTGTGACATTTCTTTTTGTAATATTTAGCTATCCTTTTCTATTGTGGGTAGTTTATAGTTCTTCTGTCCTCATACCTGTTCAGAAAAGATATAGGAGAAGAAACATGTTCTGAAATTGGATGCAGGGTGTATGATCTTATTATTAGTATTTTCTACATTTTGAATACAAGTTTGTTTTACTCATATTCAGGTTCTTTTTCTTGGAGCCAGAATGCAGTTCTTGTACATTGTGCAAATATAGAGGCAATGGAATGGACAGGCTCTGGGGATGGGATCATTGCTGGTGGAATTGAGATTGTTTTGTGGAAAAAGAAGAACATGGCCTGGGAAATAGCTTGGAAGTTTAAAGAGAGTCATCCTCAAAATCTGGTTTCTGCAACTTGGTCTATTGAGGGACCTTCGGCAACTGCAACTCATAGGAGTAAACTAGACATTGGAGGATCTAACGAGATGAGCAAACATGTCTTAGTATGTTACGGTGATGGAAAATCTGAATATGCAAAAGTTGTGCTACGCCATCCTCATCCAATTTTAATGATTCAATGGAGGCCATCAAATGGAAGGGAATCCAAGGGAGATGCAAAACATTCACCAAGGCACATTTTGCTAACTTGCTGCTTAGATGGAGCTGTAAGATTATGGTGTGAGATGGATAGTGGGAGGGTTCGAAAAGTTGGCAGGGAAGTTAATGATCACAAAACCATGAGAAGATCTTTTTGTGTTGTTGCAGTGATTGAGATAAATCAGGCCTTGAATGGAGATCTGGGCGTGGATTTATTTTTGATATGGGCAAGAGAAATCAAGGGTATGTTTAAAATTGGTGAAGGCGTTAACCAATACATTTCTACAGGAGGATATGAGCATGAAAAGGCTGGAAAATGTGAGTGGTTAATTGGGTTTGGTCCTGGAATGTTGGTCACTTTCTGGGCAATCCACTGTCTTGATGACATCTCCCCCTTAAGGTTCCCACGAGTCACATTATGGAAAAAACAAATACTGGAATTTCAAAATCCTTGTAGGACTGGTTTTTCAAGTTTTAAGGAGCAATTACTTCTTAATAAAGTTGCTATCTTGAGAAATTGCCTAACTGGCCCTCCAAATATATGCTTTTTGATTCATTTATCACCTTGTAACACCTTGGTCTGGTCTTTATTGCAAATTCAAACATCAAAAACTATAGAGGCTTCATCTCCAAATGACTCCTCAACAGGGAACTTCTTGTCATGTTCAGCTAGGGGAGTTGTAAATATAGATGGTCACACTGGTAAGATCTTACAAGTTGCTCTGCATCCTTATATCTCTGAAGTTGAACTTGCTGTTTCGCTGGATTCTAATGGGTTGCTATTATTCTGGTCTCTTTCTACCGTTTCAAACAGCATGTCAGCCCTTCCAACATTGATTCCCGCTTGGAAACTTTGTGGAAAGCTTGAAGCTCAAGGTTCATGCACTAAATATACAAGCTTGAGGTGGGCACCTTCTATATTGCATGAAGACAGGGTTCTTCTTACTGGCCATGCCAGAGGAATTGATTGCTTTATAGTAAATATTTCTCAAACTGAAGAGGATGAAATCATGTGTCAATACATATGCACGATACCTCTTACTGGTCACGGTCCTTATGAGGAAGGTCCTACCACTATATTTTCGATACCTTTGCTCTCCTGTAATAATAAAACTATTAAGTATAATAAATTTATGCTTTTGGGTGTGTGGATGGAAGAGTTTGAGGCCTTATCTTGGGAAATCACCTTGCACTCGTTTGATTTACTGGACAGCTGTTGTGAGTGTAATATAGATGATAAATCTGTTAAATGCAGTGTTTGGAAGTTTGAAAATACCCTTTCTGGTAATGTATATCACATTGTTGTCAGTTCTTGTTCATCACAATTTCCTGAGCTTCAAAAGCATAATCGGGTTACAAGTTTTGCTGTGGTCTGTCCAAGTAGTTTGACACCTATCCAACAAAAGTTGTCTGATGACATTGATCTGCGTACCAAAATTCCTGCATATACCATGGCTACAGGCTTCTCTGATGGTTGTTTGAAATTGTGGAGAAGTAACCTTGGTAAGCCATCAGCCCCTCAAATCCCATGGGAGCTTGTGGGTATGTTTATTGCACATCAAGGTCCAATTATTGCTATGTCTTTGACTGACTGTGGTCGGAAGATTGCAACTGTTTCTTCTGCAAGTCACTCAAGTGCTGTCAGCACCATTTGTATATGGGAATCTGTATATGTTACAGGATTAGGGAATTTCATATTGGAAGATGCATTATCTTTCGACAGAAATATAGTCTCTGTAAATTGGTTAGCCCTAGAGAACGGTCAGTTCTTACTTGGTGTTTGCATGCAGAATGAGTTGCTGATATATGCTCAGAGGCGTTGTGGTAATAGGACTTCGTTGAATTCTAAAAATCCTTTGAACTCCCAAATTTGGTTTTGCATTGCAATTGCTCATACTTCAGCTACTATTCATGACTTCCTTTGGGGTTGCAGGAACACGGCTATTGTTCTTCATGATAGCTACTTTAGTCTTTTTAGTCAGTGGTTGTTTCTTATAGATAAAAAACCTCAGGCTCAATGCCATTCGAATTTTACCATGAACAATCCTTTTTGTGGTGAGAGTGGAACAGATAAAAACTCTGCAATATACACGGATTGTGACATTGGTGGTTTCAAAGTATCATCAGTGGAAAATCTTAAAGGAGAATGCAAGTCTACTCTTCCTGTGAAGTTTGGTGTTAAATATGATCAACTATCCAGCATTCAAATTATAGCAAGTGATCAACTGAAATGTGGTTCAGGTAACATGCTCAGTTTCTGGAACATGGTAGTAGTAGCCGAGAAGTTTAGGGGATCTTTGCCAGCTTATCATCCCGAGGCACTCCTTATAAATATTTATTCAGGTATTAGTGAGCTAGCAGCAAACTCATTTTAATAAATATTCGCTTCATTTCCATGTTCAACTATGGCCTAAACCTTTTATATTTTCAAATCTTTTTTATCTTACAAATGATTTTGTTGATTTTATTTTATTTTTCCCCTGTATGGGGGTGGGGTTGTGGGGGAATATTTCAGCTAACTATTGATTCTCATTTGAGGGTTCTACTGCTTTCATTGAAGTAGAATAGCTTTGTATGTAATTGTTGATTCAGGCTGGAAATATATTTACTTGAAGAATGTTGTTTCTAATGTGTCTAGGCAATTGGAAACGTGCATGCATATCTGTGAGGCATCTTGTTGAATATCTTACTTCTAATTATGTCTCTGAGAAGGGATATTGCTCCTCAAAGTCTAGCCATATTGTTCCACAGCTCCCTTTGTCAAATTATTTTGAAGGGCTTCTCTCAAGAGGTTCAGCCGATAATGAATTTAAATGGAGCATTAATGAATTGATGGCATCTTCTTCACAGTTTAATAGCAACATTTCGCAGTTTGCTTACAATATGGAGACCTCCAACGCTTCCATGTATATGTTAAATTCATCTTCACCAAAATCTGAACTTAGTGGTTTTGTTGATTCTCTTGAGAATTTATATGAGCTAGCAGATATAGCCAACATAGAGAAGAAGGAAATTCTTGCGGTTCTTGATCTTCTCAAAGAAGTTACTGACATGCACTCTGCTTCTGCCTATGAAAATCTTGATGAGCCTGGGCGAAGGTACTTCCATATATGGTTTATTGATAGATTTTTCTGCCTTACATGATGTTCATGACATTAATGCATGGTGTGCCTAGGGATTTCAAATTTTGATTAAGGGGCCTTGGCTCCAGTGAATTGTGGTGTTGGGTCTTGAATCTTACTTATAAGGGCTTAGTGGGCATGGTGTCATTTTTTCTTAAAGATTTTGCTCTTTCTGACAAGTAGATTGAGTTATTAAAGGTGTTTGAGGGAGATGGATGAACCACACAGATATCATGCAATGCAAAGACAATGAGCTAGTCCTAAAGAGCAAAATCTAAAATTTGGTGTACGGTATTCATAATCCTGAATATGACCTTTCATTCATTGAAAATTGTATGTCTTTTTAAAGAACTACCTTTTAGCTAGCATGGATCTGCACCACTTTAAAATGAAGCCAGTGACATACTATTTTGTCTGTCTCTTGTAAAATTTTGAGGCACTAATTTATAGCGAATAATTATAACCAATAATGATAAGAAATGTGGATGAAAGTAGTTTGAACAAAAACTTTTCAGTTGTGGTCCAGCTGTTAAATTGTGTTGTTACTATTACTCTTAAAAGTTTTAACCGATAAGAAAGAGCTCAGCAATAATATTTAAGCTCTAAAATGACCATGCACGTGGATGTTTGAATTTTACAAATAGATTTTTTTTTTTTTGTTTGGATCCAGACACAAGCCTTAGTTTGTCGTAAGTATAATTTAATTAATAGAACTGAGAGATTTGAACCAAGACTTCTTAGTTAACTAGATTTGATCCTATGTTGAGGCATCATTAAACCTAAAAGAGTAAGTTAATTGAAAGAAGCCTTAAAATAGTACTTGAACAAATTGTTTCATCTAACAGCGTACGGTAAAATTATGTTCAGCAGTGTCTATGTGCCTATACAACATTTGCTCTTTTTTTTTTTTTTTTCCGAATTCATTCTCTATTCTACAGTTATAGTTTCTGTTTTGATATTGATATATGTATATCTTTTAATTGTTCATTGAAGGTTTTGGGTGGGAATAAGGTTTCAGCAAGTACATTTTTTTCGAATTTATGGTAGATTGGCTTCTATGGAAGAGTTGTTTGTTGACTCCAGGCTTATAGTATGGGCTTTCCACTCTGGCTGTCAGGAAACGTTGTTTGGTTCTTTTCTACCTAATGAACCGTCTTGGCCAGAAATGCGGGCTCTGGGTGTTGGATTTTGGTTCTCTAATGAGACACAATTGCGTACAAGGGTAAAATCTGGACTTGTTACTATTTTTCTTTTTAAGCACTGTATTTTAATCCTTAGTATTTTAGTGAATCCAGTTGGGGAATTAAAACACAAGACTACTTGGCTTTGAACCATGTGAAGCTTTAGTTTATGGGTAAACAACTATTTTAAGTTGTAACAGGGTTCTATGACTGCATATCTCTGTGTATCTCTCGTAAACATGCTGATGAATAGCCATTGCTGCAAATAAGAAATCGGTGTAGCGTAACCAATGGGATTGAAATTTCCCTGCTCCATTATTCTGCTTGTAAGGCATTTTGCTTGTTTACCGTTTATGTTTCTCTCTCTCTTTCTTTCCTTTTTTCTTTTTTCATTTTTTTGTTGGTTGCTTGCGATGCATGTCATCGGGTATACTCGGATGTACAGTATACAAATATATACTTCTTGTTTGTCTCACCTACCTCCATAAATAAAAGGAGTTATACTTTTCAATTTTGATAATTTCTGATGCAACTTTTTAATTATAGATGGAGAAACTGGCAAGATTACAGTACCTGAAGAAAAAAAGTCCTAAAGATTGTGCACTTTTGTATATAGCGCTGAATAGACTTCAAGTTTTGTCTGGCCTTTTTAAACTTAGCAAGGATGAGAAGGACAAGCCCTTAGTAGCATTCCTTTCACGCAATTTTCAGGTATTATGTAAAGTTATATGCTATAAAGTTATTGTTTCAATTGTTGGCATCTGTAAGAAACAATATGGAAACATACTTTTAGCAAAACTTTTCTTGGAAAAAGCTTTTACTGGATCCTTATCCTGGATAATCTCCAGTAATAATTTCTTGTATGGCTTCCAAGTTTCTGGCTTTTATGCAATTTCTTTAACTGCATAGTTGATGATGTTGACATGCTGAGCTAAATTCAGTGGTCTTTTTTGTCTATCACAGTCAATTTGATTCTGTTGTTACAAGGGGAGAAAAATCAGGTGTTTTGAAATGTGCTATGTCTCACTGGGGAGATTATTACTTAGACAGTTTCAAGTTTCTGGCCTTCATACATTTTGTTCACTGTGCATTTCATGTTGAGCTAAAGTCAGTTGATTGAATTTTATCCTCAATTTGTACTGATTGCTGTTATAGGATGAAAAGAACAAGGCAGCTGCTTTGAAAAATGCTTACGTCTTATTGGGGAGACATCAACTGGAGCTGGCCATTGCTTTCTTTCTGCTTGGAGGTGATGCAGCTTCTGCAATTAATGTGTGTGCAAAAAACCTTGGGGATGAGCAGCTTGCATTAGTCATTTGCCGGCTTCTAGAGAAGCGTGGTGGACCACTGGAGCGTGATCTTATTACAAAGTTTATACTTCCATCTGCAGTTGAGAGGGAAGACTACTGGCTTGCAAGTCTTCTTGAGGTTCCTGAAATTTTGATCTTTTTCTCTTTCGAATTCCCCCTTTTATCTCAATTAAACATTCTTGTATACAGCTGCATCTGTGACCTCTTTTTCTATACAATTCAAGAATTATGATAATTAATGTGTTTTTGCAGTGGGAATTAGGGAATTACTCACAATCTTTTCTGACCTTTCTTGGTTTCCGAGAAACTACTGCTACCAAGTGTGCTCTTTCATCTGATAATGCTGCTTTTATGGATCCCAGTGTTGGTTTGTATTGCCACATGCTAACAAAAAAAAGTAGTATGAGGAATGGTATTGGGGAAAAAAATGCTGCAATCCTTGGTAGGTGGGCAACTTTAATGAGAGCTACTGCCTTAAACAGATGTGGGCTTCCTGTAAGTTAAATTCATCACCAACATTCTTGTTTTGAGATAATTTATGCTTGAATCTATTTTTTGTTTGAGCCTTTTATATATATTTTGAATGTTTTCAAAAAGTATTTCAAATATTTTTAAAAATGGAATTATCAGATCCATCCACAAAATCTATAGTTACTGTTGGGGTACATAATCAGCTGAAAGGTTGAGAAAACCTGTATATATTTTCTCACTCTTGCTGGTTTTGTGTCCTAATGTCAAAAAATTGCTGAACTGTGCAGATATTGTATTTTTCATATGTTCTCCTACATGTATCATATGACACCGTATAAATGACATTTGTTTGAAAAAAGCAACTGCTGTTATTGCGTACTGCCTGAGATTGCAAGGTTGAATTTATATTACTTTTGTTACACTAATAAATCACCAAACAACTCATGGCATATTCAAAAAGGCTGTCAGAGCTAGAAAACCTCCTAAAGACTTCGAGAAGCTGTACCTTTCTAATTAGCTTTAGATTGCTAAAGTTTGAACCTTAATGTACTCTTTTAAACTTTCATATAAACCTTAATATACTGTCTTAAAATTATAATATAGCTTCTAATGCATCTATATGCAGTAGAATTTTCTTTCTTGGTTGGTTACTCTGTGCATGTGTGTGTATAACATGAATGTATGACATTATGTTTTGATAACTGTAATTGATATACATATATATTTTTGTATTGTTCATTGTAAGCTTGAAGCTTTGGAGTGCCTTTCATCTGCTTCTGGAACTCTTGGGAGTACAGATCATGTGAGTGTATCAGATGTTGAACTCTGCCATATTCTGCCTGGAATTCTAAAGCCTTCTGTTTGTGATTCCTCTAACTGGCTGTCAGGAGACGTGGCTTTGTGTCTGGAGTCTCATGCTAAATTGGATTTAGCTTTCCAGTATTTCTCAAAATTGATAAGGGAGCACCCTAGTTGGCCTAATCTAGGATCTAATGGAGTTAGTATATGCTCCAGGGATTTTGAGATTAAACATGAGAAATTGCTAGAAAATTTTCAACACAAGTTGTACTCTGGGCTATCTTATCTTCAGCAGAGATTTTCATTGGAATCTTCCTCTCTAATCAACATGGTATGTAATTCATAGATAATTATAATTATGCCTTAATTTGTCAAGCTGATACTTTTTTCACATTAATTGACTCAAGAGGACTAATTTGTTTTGTATTTCTTATTCTACAGATTTTAGTCTTGCTGTGGAACAATGGGTTATTGTTCACTGGATATGACATATTATATGGATATACTCGCCAAGGACATTCACAAGATGAGAGCAATAGCTTTGATAGCTTCCTCTTATTTTATCTTCAGAGTAAGCCATTCTTGAAGGCTGCTGAAGATATCTCCTCTTTTATCTCACATTTCATACTTGCCTCTAGCATTACGTGCTCCCATTTGAAATCTCTTTATGTAGAAAAGGATGTGTATTGTGATGCTCTGTGGTTAAATGCTAGCTGTAATTTGTTTCAATCTGTCACATTGTCACTGTGGAGTTTAAGAGCTGCTATGAGGGTTTTTACTGGCTCATTAACTGATGATCTCATCATGGAGTTCCTTATGCTTCTGGATTTATATGAATATCAGGTGTATTTTGCCTCTGCTTGGCTTAATAGAAATTCAAAAGCTCTTCTTCTGATGATGCAACCTCTCCTGATGACACGTACCAGTGGGCATGCCCCTTATGAAGTTGATATGGTGAATCTAAAGAAAACTTTCGACCAAGTTGTGGAGTTAAATGCCCACAATACATCGACTGATAATGTAGAAGGAGGCCTTCAATTTCCTAAAAATGTCGATGGTAAAAAAGAAGATATTCGGCATTCAATTCCTGAAGATGAAAGATGGCAAATAATGGGGGCTTGCCTGTGGCAGCACATTTTTAGATTCACGAAACATAAGCTTAACTTGATATCCATTAAGCTTGATGATAATCAAATTCCTGGTATTTGCTATAGCAAACTTTCTCCCTGGAAATCTAGTTTGACAAATCCTGAATCTGCTAGCTTTTGTATAACAGAACACATCAGGCTACTCTCGATGATATTAGCCAAGTTATTGAAGTCGACATTGTTACATATTTCTTCGTATCATGTAAGACAACTTGCATTATTACTGCAACAGAAAGCAGAGAATGGTTCTGATGTTTCAACTCAGCAATGGTTAGAGAAGTCTAGTCTGTCTCAACCTGGAGTCCTCTATCAGCACGTAAATGAGGGTGTTGTCAGTATGGACATTATGAATAACAATGATGATGCAGCCATATTTGAATTATTGTGGGACATTTGCATTGATGCTAATATGATTTCTGAAGGTTTTGTGCAAGAAAAAGTAGATTGGGCACATTATATCAATTGTAAATCTTTTAAAGGATGGAGTTACATAACTCAAGGTGTCATGACGGACCATGAAACTAAGGATACTAATAATAATGAAGGCAGTTTTAGCAGTACTTCTGCTAGTGGTGAAGTTGGATCACCGGGTCATGGTCCTTTTCGAAATGGTCATACTTTTCTAAGTTCCTGGCAGAAAGATGCAAACATTGGAAATCATGTCACACCCTTTCAAATCCCTAAGGAAATATGCAAGAGAAATGGGGAGCTTTTTGAGGTGATTTTTCTTATTTTTTTCGTATTTACATGTTTCTTTCATATAATACGTTTTATACATTGATTACCTTAATTTGAAGGCTTTGACCTCAAATTTAGTGAAGATGGTTTTGGTCCTGAAACCAACATCTCCATAAATTTCTATATTTTATGATTGTAACTAAATGTTTTACTGAGCAGGCACTATGTATCAACTCCATTGATCAAAGGCAGATTGCAGTTGCTAGCAACCGAAAGGTTAGTCTCTGCATACGAAATCTGCTTTTATTCCAGAGCAGCTCAAGTGGGTGATTATTGCCTTGTGTTTTTTGTATATTTACCCTATATATGATAACTTTTTCATTTTTCCTTTTGCTAACACTTTTTTATGATTACATCTTTAAAATTCTTGAACCAGTCTTTTTTCTGCTTGATATGTAGTTGCTATGATGTTCTATTTAATGCTTGACTTGGGCATCTCTGGCAACATAAGATAAGATATTTTCTGGTGAGAACAAAATATTTAAGATATTTGCTGGAGCCAGAAATCTTGAACTGTAAAAGGGTAGTTAAAGTCATTTTTTATATCAGCTGGGATACATTTTATCCTTTGAAAATAAAAAATAAAAGATCTATTCTAATAATGATAAATCAGCAAACTTGTTATTGTTACCCTAATTGTATGCTGATAGTTACTCTAAAAATCTTTTCTCCCTGTATTCTCTATAAAAGATAAAATATATTTAGCATAGGATATATATATTTCCCCTTGTAGTTCTCTGAGGATATTTCAATCAAACAAAAAATTGTTAAAAAAAGTTTGATCATTTGTATTGCATAGAGAATGTATTTATATTACATCTACACTAGAACCAATTTTCAATGCCTTGAGAAAATTGATAGCTAGTCTTTTGGTCCTTACTGTTTAGAAAAACTGTTCTTGGAAATGAGTGATGATGAATCATCATGGAAATTAATTTTGTTGTTCTTTCATGTACCTTATTAATAATTTATTCAGCATTATATGATATATTTAGTACTCATAAGCTCAATTGCGTGAAGAGTAATCAATGTAAACTTTTATATACAGGGAATAATTTTCTTTAATTGGGAGGATGGCATACCCTTCAGAGATCAATCAGAATATATCTGGGCAGATGCTGATTGGCCACACAATGGTTGGCCTGGTTCAGAATCAACCCCAATTCCAACATTTGTTTCTCCTGGTGTTGGTCTTGGGAACAAGAAAGGGGCACACCTTGGGTTACGTGGTGCCAATATAGATGTTGGTTCCGTTGCTAGACCAGGGAGAGACTTGACTGGTGGTGGAGTTTTTGGGATTCCAGGTTATGCTGGTGTTGGAGCCTCAGGCGTAGGTTGGGAGATTCAAGATGATGTTGAGGAGTTTGTTGATCCACCAGCTACGGTAGAAAATATTAGTACAAGGGCTTTCTCAAGTCACCCGTCCAGGCCTTTCTTCTTGGTTGGTTCTAGCAATTCACATATATATTTATGGGAGGTATGAAGCGTTCACTCTGAAAATAATTTTCTTTTTAAGTTATTTATGTTATGTTTGGTTTCTTTCTCATAGGTTTATCTTAAGGAGTTTTCCCTCCCAAGAATTCTTTGAAATAGTGTAGATGATACAAACATTTAGATTACCCGTTACTAGGTTGGTCCTGTGGCACAAATGGTCTCATTTTATTGTAGTGCAGAGATTTTAGGGCTGATCCTAGTTTAATTTATCAAACATTTTGAAAAGGAAGATGACAGGAAAGAGTAAGGGTATACTCATCTCAAAATGGTTTGCCAAATCTTTAGTTTGTATTGTTGATTTAATCAACAACACTGGGGGAAAGCTCTGACAGTACATTTAAGCAGTAGACTAGTCTTTCTGCATTTGTGAAACTACGAGTACATATGCTACTCTAAAAGCCAAAAGGGTGTCTTTGCTACAAAATAATTAGGGGTGTGTAATATTTGGATCATGTTCAGAAGTACAGGCTGTAAATTGTTATTGCGATCTCACCCTCTAAATTACCCTCTAAATTTAGAGGATATATGGCTTACATGAAATGTATCAAGTGCAGTTCAGCAAGGATAAAGCTTCTGCAACTTATGGCGTGCTTCCTACAGCAAATATTCCTCCTCCATATGCTCTTGCATCAATATCTGCTTTGCAATTTGACCACTGTGGACACAGATTTGCTAGCGCTGCATTAGATGGAACTGTATGTACATGGCAGCTGGAGGTGGGAGGAAGGAGCAATGTCCGGCCAACAGAATCATCTCTCTGCTTTAGCAGCCATGCCTCGTATGTTTCCCGTTCTTTCATATCTTAAGAGAAAATTCCAGTTATTAACTGCTTTTAGAACTAACCAGCTGATCCATGAACAAATTGTGAAATTCTCACATTAGTTCTATAAAAGAAAAAATAAACATAATAATACCTCCAATTCTCCAAAACGATGGAAAAGTGACTTCCTCTAAACTAGGGGTAGTTTCATCCCCATGCATTGGCTGTTTGCTGGCACTCTTCCCATTAGACATTTAGCTTATAGTTTTTGCAAAAATATTGGAAAAGTCAATAGCAAGATTGTTATGTCATTGTCTATAATGGGTAACATTTGGGCGATGTTTTATTTATTTATTTATTAGAGAAAACCAGAGATATGTGTTAATGAAGAAGGCGAATTCAAAAGTGGACCCGATGTCCTCAAAGCAAAAGCCCATAGAGGGGCAAAAGCTATGCATCAATGTTTAATGTAAGAGAATTTTTTTTAAGCCCTTCTAGACATGTGAATAGTTTTTTAAGTACAAAAACACTTTCTAACAAGCTCATCCTACTTGAGTTGAATAAACAAGGAATTAGAATTTTGAAATTCTTTAGAAACCGAGGCACATAAAGATGCTAGAGCACAAGTTGTATCCCACAAGTGGCTAGCTTCTTTTTCTTTTTCTTTCTCCTGTGAAGATAATTTTAGGCACGTTTGATTAAACATGTGATATGTATATATGCTGTTTGATTTTTCTTCCCCTGCACCTGTGTATTTTCCTCAAATTCTTTTTTCCACTTGATGTCACCATAGTTTTAAGTTTGCTTTGTGACATAAATTAGGAATCTTTCTGTTGCTAGGATGTAATTCTTTTTCTTCTTGCTGTTAAGTAATTATTATTAAGCAGCTATTGTTTTGATTTTAGGGATGTCACTTATATTACTTCTAGTGGATCAGTTATTGCTGCAGCTGGACATAGCTCCAGTGGAATTAATGTTGTTATATGGGACACATTGGCTCCACCTACAAGCTCCCGAGCTTCCATCATTTGTCATGAAGGTTTTTTACCACCTATACCTTCTTAAAAAATTTTAAATCTTCACTAGGGTGGGGTGGAATTGGATACATCTTCTGATTCATTTCTTCATGTTTTTATAGATATTAACATCTTGGTACTTATATTTAAGATAAGAAAATGGTATAACTCATTTCATTATTATGCTCATAAGTAGCCATTTCTATGTGTGCCTTATGGTGGTTAGGCACTCTGTTTCCTTAACATATGAAGGATTTTGTCGGCCTAGTTAACTTGAGATGTGGGAATCAATTTACAGTTGCAGAGAGTGTAAGAGAGGGGGGGGGGTGGGGGTTGGTCT